>CALNVZ010002393.1:5018-27701 GCA_940671915.1 Paracentrotus lividus | reverse complement strand
CCCCCCCTCGGCAGTTCCAACTTTTTCTCCTCCAAAGCTCCCAACCCTTCCGCTGCTTTTCTTCTCCGCCCCCCCCTCTCTCTCTTATCCCTTTCTGTTGACATTTTTTTCCCCCCGCCACCAAGTGGCCCCTACATGATTGGTTGAAAAAAAAAAACAATTTGCAGGAACGTGTAGGATCAGGAATCGTCAATGCAGCTCAGGGTGAAGCCGGCACTCCACCCCCCTTTACAAAAAAAAAAAAAAAAAAAAAAAAAAAAAAAAACAAAATTTGATGACCTTTTTTATGAATGGGCAAAAAAGCCGTTTTTTTTTTTTTTTTTTTTTTTTTTTGCCCACATACAATCCCCGCACTCCCCAAAAAATAAGAAAAAAAAAAGTCAAGTCAAAAAGCCGGACCAGCTCATTTTTATTCTATATATAGGGGCAAAAAAAAATAACATCACGTTTACCCTCCACCACAAACACACAGCACCAACACCAACCACCACCACAACCACCCACCCCCAAACACCAAAACACACCCAAAAAAAAAAAAAAAAGAAAAAAAAAAAAAAAACATGAAAAGAAAAAAGGAGGCAAAATGACAGGGGCAAAAAATGGGTACCAGAAGTGAATCAAATTGCACCCCCCCCCCTTGTGAAATACTCGATCCCCATTGAATCTTTGTAAAGATCAGTATTGGTTGTTAACTGGTGGACTACTAGTACCTGAATAAAAATTCATTCGATAAAAACACCTTACCGTTGAAGCCGGATAACGAAAATAAGTCCCGTAGATACATGATATCCCTCGGGACCAATCTGTTACAATTCTAAAACAAACACGCATTACCACGATAGTACCCAATCACAAAAGATATCGTATATCTAACTTTATGAAATGATTCTGACTCTCTCATACTGACACAGTCTTTAGCCCAGCTCAAGCCCCATCAACGTCGCTCGCGTCAATATTAGATGACTAGCGCTGCATATTCCTACTCATTTCAACTGAAAGTGGCGATAGGAATACAGAATACAGATCTGAAATGTAAGCACCTCAACAACTTTATCATCCGGTACGCCTGCCGAAGACACAGATTATTATAGATAGAATTCAGGTGAGTGTGAAATTATGTCATGTAAAAGACATTAATGTTCGAAAAGGGTAAAAAAGGAATGGGTGGCCGAGGAGAGAAGTACCCGTAACAGCGCTTCAGTCGTAGCACAGGTATGTCTGCACATGCCAAACTTGGAGCACAGACAGATAGTGAACACGTCACACTCAAGGCAGGATGCAATGTACAATACTTTGATTAGTGTTGACACTCAGTAGTTTAAAGTGGACTAGGGTGGCAGGATTTGCATCTTGGTCTAGAAATCTATTGTTTTCCCCAATGTTTTTTTTGCAATAAATCAACTTAGACCCGAAGGATTCAGTCAGCTGATCTGCGATTGCATGGGTAACACAACCAAGGAACGGACTACACGGTGGCTCAACGCACATATCAGAACGTAACACTCTTATGAATCTATTTTTTGGGGAAAAACAAAGCGATTTCACTTACGTTTCCTCGACATGATGCGGACATGGCATCATCCAAGGTCTCATAACAACCGTCTGTTTCGTCTGTTAATACTAGCTAAGTGAGGAAATGAATCGCAACAATTAAAGACGACACAACACACACGATCCACGGCAAATCCTGCCTACTTCAAATGAACGTAGAGCGACAAACACAGTATACGCCCCTAGCAAGTTAGCAGTCAAACGACAACCGACCGCAGAGAGCAGTCCCTGCTAGAAACGCGCCACGAGACTCATTAATCACGCAAAAGCTAAGGAAATAAGTTCTTTGCATCCAAACTCTAGATAATACTAAGCCACTAAAGATAATCTACCATCTATCAATACGAAACAAAACGAATAAACATAAATAATAGCAACAACCACACAGAGAGCTAAACATAACAAAACCAAATTAGATCCAACAAAACAAAGGCAAACCTCTTCCCCCTCCTATAAACATGTAACGGCTGAAAAGACAACATCCAAACAAATTCGCTTGATCTTGGCATGGACAAAAGCCGATTCAACTCACCTATACCAATATCGATCGGTAAAGCGAAAGAAAGAAAACCCAAGCGCAGCACGAGCTACTCACAAGAACCAACGCTCGTACTATCCACTCTTGCACGTCCGATCTTCTGATTGCGACGACCTTAACAAACAACCCAACACCCCAAACAACAAGATACGCCCCGCGCATTCCCTGCCGAATCCCTCAATTACCAAGGCCAGCCACCAAAAACAACCACGGCAAACACCACCAACCAAAAAAGAAAAATCAAAACAACGAAATAAAACCACCTGAGTCAACAACTACGACCCGAACAAGAAACACGGAATGCTAGACAAAAGTAACCAAAGGAAAACCGAAATCAATGGCAATCCCGAAACGGGAAATTCCGCCTACAATAAACTACTTAACGTACTTAAACGATCAAATAGAAGCCCTAAATCATAATAAATTATATACCATAACTTCTCTAAAGTAGAAAATCCTTAAACCTAACAGTCATTTGTCTGTGCTATCTCGTCAAATTGAAATTGTGTTCTCCCACCTCTTATCAAAGATGAAGTACGGGGCCTAAGAAAAAGCAAACAGGAGAAAAACAACAAACAAAAAAGTCACTAAACGACCTGCCTCCTGACTTCACTGTGTAACGAGCCAACGAAACTCAACGAACGAAACTATAAAGAAATGGCAAAAGATCATAAACAACACACCAGAAAGACATCAAGAAACAGCTGAAGTAAAACTCAATGATAAACTACAAGTAACCTCAGAGAAGTTAACAATTGAACTGAAAAGCATTTAATCAAACAAAAAAAAGTATAGTGAAATAACAACAATTAAAAATTTCCTAAGAAGATCAGTAAAGTTGGGACAAATCAAAATAACATTTTTTCTAGCACACAAAAAATATACAAAAAGCCTCCCTGAAAATAACACATTCCAAGGAAAATTAGGCGGGTTATCCAGCAAATAAAAAAAAAAACCATTATAATATCACTATCAGCAACCCACAATCAGATGGAAGAGGAAATGTCAAGAAAAGCAACAATATAAAGGAGTGTAACATGCAATGGCTCCAATGCAAATACAATGTTCCCGAGGACGTTTTAAATTCAAACCTCATGAAAGAACGAAAACTCCATTGTAAAGTTAATGTCCCGAAACATACATCCTAATAATGAATGCCCAAAGCAAAAGAACCCATTCACAAAGTAAGACATCAGATTCCTCAGGACACCACAAAACCAAACCCAGATGTCCCACGTCCAAGTCTTCGTGAGAGTAATCTAATGAAACACACTCAGACTGGAAGAAATAAAGTCAATGCAGGAAAGGCCAAATCTGCGACTAAGCAAAACAAACTACCCATGAACAAATCCAACCAACAATTACCACAAATCTCGATTGCAAAAATTTGATACCAAAAAAATAACATAATAAAAACTAAGATCGGACAAGAAACTATGAGCTGACAGCCTTTAAATGCAGAAGCTCATCAACTGAAACCAAATGTACCAGTATGAACTGATCAACATGATAAACAATAACCACGCATGTCAGCCAATGCAAACTTGCCACAAAATTGTGAAAGTATCGTGCACCCCAAAAGTTTCTGTATAGTTAACAAAGGCCTAAAAATTTGGATTTAAAAAACTCAACTAGAGGTTGCTTGCATAAAAATAATAATACATTTCTGACTTCACAGCTGTCAACGTAATGTGAAATCAATGGGTTCCATAGCAACCACTGTCCCATCTCAATTAAGGGCTGGATCTACTCGTGCAGCCAATCTCCTTACCTCAAGTCAACCTCAATTCATGAAGAAAAGGTAAGCTTCACCAAACTGGTCAAGAATTAACCCGTGAAACGAAAACTTTTACAAAGCATTGAACGGGTGTCGACATGGTTGCAACAAATTGTTTCCATTATAAAAGGTGAACAAAAACAAGATAAATATTACAAGTCAAAAATGAAGTAACTAATTTTTTATATATCATCAATAATCGTGAATAAACAAACAAGAGGAGGTCTCTATTTTCAGCCGCATATAGCCGGGCAGTAACTCAACGGGTAAGAAATCTTCAGTATATCAAGGAGTTGAAAGAATCCCTCTAAGAAAAAGTTGAAGGTGAAATGTTCCCCTATGTATTGTAAAATGGCCTTGTAGCATGAAGAGGGTGTTTTAAACGATCATTCTCCTTAAAACTCATTTGGAAAGGGAGATGTCCCCCCATTACATCATGGATGTCTTTAGATTGGAAGACACCCGCCCTAAAAATTAATTTGTATCGAGCACCCCATCCAAAATTGACCAAAGCGCGAGTTTGCTGTAAATAACACAGCTGAAACAGAAACCAATCCCTAATTAAGAACGTATGTAACCTATCCATCGTTGACATTACTAAATATAAGATTAGATTTTATTGCATGTAATGGCCTGAACTGACGCTGAGCATAAATACGTCATACGAATGGTGCCAATGTGTACTTCTGATACAACCGAAAAGAGTCAACGTTCCCACCTGCATCTAACTTAAAAGCCCTTAAAAAATCATTCAACAATTGAAGTTCTAGCCCGGGGCAAATAATTTGCAGACCAATTTATCAAACAAATCTCGTTTTCAAACAAATAAATTTCCCTGATCCAACGAGTAAAGATCAAGCTCACTGCTTGAGTGATAAAATTGAGACGCCTATATACGAGACTAACGCTCTCTAGAGAAAAATTCTCTTTCCTGCGAGATCCCACACGGAGAACACGTCTACGCAAAGCGGTGAGCTTTTTCCCAGTTTTTTTTACATTTTTTTTAAACTAAAAAAAGTAGTTAGACTCTACATATTATAGAGTTAGACTAGATCTAACTGTTAAACTTTTAATATAGGACACTTTTTGAATAGTACAAACGTCTGATGATTTTAAAAACAAGGCAGAAAAATCGTGCTTTTCAGGGGTGAGCGTCCGCCGTGTATAGCTACTTGGCGGTGCAAGGTCAATAATAATTGACCATGCAATAAGTGTAAGTGGTTCTGTGCATGCACCAAATTCATTGGATGCCATGGACATGATGGATGGTTGACCGTGCCACCAACGAATGCCTCCCCGAGCTGTCGGCCAAGGCAGCCCCTCTGCTCTCGCTCTGTTTTGAGCCGCACTGTTCGAAGCGAAAAATGATAAGAGAAATAATACTTTAAGGAAAAAAATCACATATAATTAAAGATTATAATTTACCATATGCCCTGCTTCACTGCTAGTCCTATCGGCAACTGAAAAAACGGCGTTGTAGCGTTACTGCTGCAGAAACTGCAATGCAAAATACGGTACATTCAGATTGAAGACATGAAGTCGAGCGGTACTACCGAGCTGAATGTACAGTGGCGCTGCGTCACATGACCTGTCACAAATCATGTGATCGCCGACTGCCGACTAGATTTGTCAACTCACTTCTCAGGGGGGAGGAGACTACCTACGGTTGTATGTGGTGGGAATGTGGGTTTCTTTCAGGACTATGAGCTATAATTGATTTTAGGTCATTTGGGTTATTGGGTGCAGATTTTCATACCCCTCGCCCTCTTCAAGTTTCTGCACTGTCAGGCGGCCCATATGCCCCCCCCCCCCCAAGTAGGCGCGCAGGGGCGCTGAAAAGTGAAGAAAAAAAGGAGTAAGGGAAATTAGAAAATGAAAGAAGGAGAAAAAGAGAGAAAAAAAGAGATAAGGAAAAAAGGAGGAATAATAAGAGAAAAGGGAAAGAGGGAGAAAAGGGGGAGGAAGAGAGAGAGGGAGGGAAAGGGGGGGAAAAAAAATAAAAGGAGAAGAAAAAAAGGGGGTCAAATCGACCTTTACTTGGAGGCGTCATTGATATTAACTTTTGGGCGCCAAATTTACCTAAAACATATGGGCGCCAATTCGATCTTAAAAGGAGGCCGCAAATACTAAGGGCGCAAATTTATCTGAAATTTCAGGGGGCGCCAATTTGACCAAAAATATGGGCGCCAATTCGATCTTAAATTTAGGGAGGCGCCAAATCGACCTTAAACTTCGATCTTAAATTAAGGGGGCACCAAATTCATATCTCAAAAATTTGGGGGGGGGGGAGTAAATTGACCTGAAACTGAGGGGGGCCAAACTGATCTAAAACCACGAGGCGCTGAATTTACCGTAACATATTCGCGCAAAATTAATCTAAAATTTTGGGGCTAATTAGGGGAGCCAAATATTGATCTACACCCATGATGGGCACCAAAGTGATATAAAACTAAGGGGCAGCAAATTGGCTGAAATGAAGGTGGCGCCAACTGATCTCAAACTCATCGTTCACTGAGCGAGGGGCGCCGATTCGACCTGAAACTAAGGGGGCAAAAAAATTCTTCTTCAACGGTCTTTGTACATGAGCGCACAATTTCTCAATTTTTAAACTTCCATGCCTTCTGTGCCCTGTAACACAAAGACTTACGATTGATATAAGTTACGATTGATTTAAATCATTCGTATACAGAATATCCCCCTCGCCTATTTTTTATTTATTTTTTTTCAGGGTTATATCAATTATTAGGCTTACGACTATGTTTTTAAAAAAATGTACAGTCGCTTGCTTTCAAATGGATAAATTACAGCTCCCTATAAAGGAGGAGCTAAACAAATTCAAACCCTTAATTGATATTCTATGCTTTCTGGTTCGTTAACAAGAGAGAAAAAAATTTATTATTATTATTATTACTTATATTAGCTGATGAGCTGGTACATACATCATAATATTATTTTCCACATGAATTCACCATTTAAAAAGCAAACAAAAAAGGGACTTCATATGCCTTGTTTCCCGTTGTAATATATCCCCAAAATTATTATTTTTCAACGCGGGGCTTCAAATAATGCACGCTCTCTAAATCTTCAACACTGCCATCTTAAGCGCTAGCCTGATATCGTTCTGCCTTGGGGCTGCCCATTTACACGTTCAGGTCACAAAAGTCGCCCCCCTCCCCCGGGTGGACTACATTGCCAAATATAAGAAATGTGAGAGTAGGGCCTTCGCGCTATTCCTCTCGAACAAAATGTTTAAGTCACAGGTTATCTCATGATATCCATCATAATTTAAATTAGGCGCCTATCTTTTATAAAAACCCCAAGAGTAAAAACATAAAAATTGTAGTTAACTAGCGAAAAAAGCGCCTATTTTGTTTTTATTGGGGCTTATTAATTCTAAATGCAATACTTAATTCATATATATATCATTATAATTATAATAATTATGCGAAAACATGGTTTTGGAGCTCCCATAAAAGATCCCCCCCCCCCTCTCCCAGCCAACATACAAAACCAGGCGGCTAATCATTAAGCCTTTGTTTCTTTAATTGAGATTCATATATATACCACAAGGTATACAAGAACCAAATAATGGCCGCGTATGCGAGCGCGAAACGAGTGAGTCGATTTAAAATAATAGCAAGGTATTGACATTCTAAAATGGATTTCATTTATAGGTTTCAAGTTTTATTTAACTTCTCATAGTACTATACCATGTGGGCGTGATCTGAATATTGTTTCACTGAATGATTTATGAAAGTAAGCTGTTTATAGGCTTCAGGCGCTCCCCCTTTTATTAAAGCCTAATATAGACCATGTGCAAGCGCGTAACTGTGAAAGTTTCAATGAAACGATTTCTGAAGCAAGCTTTTTATAGTTCCTTGACAGCTATTATAGTAATCGATTTTGATATAATAGGCGGGCGGGCGGCAGGAGCAGATGAAGAGAAACTTGTCTATAGCCTATATAACCCTTTTGCGACCAGGAAAACACGACAATTTTAAGGTTTTGGGGAGCATAATGGCATTTCCCCCATTTTCAGGATTATGATTTTTTACAACCTATTCAAAAAAAATAAATGATGCGAGCAGATGAACGCGAGCGATTATTATTTTTCACTTTGTTTTGCTTTTCCGTTTGGAATGCATTGAATTAAGCACTTGAGGGCTATTTAATTCCTCTCACGAACTCTTGTATTCTGGACGTACCATTCATAGTTTTTACTTCAACACCGTGTTCTCGAAGGATGACTATAAATTAGTAAAGGCCTACTGAATTCGTACTTAGTAGGCTTCTTTGCTATTTTCTCGAGTAATAGGGTGCAACGTCAATAGTGCCTACTAGCTTTAACTCACACTTCGAGAATAATCTCCGGCTATGAACTAACTAAGTATTCGCGGAACACCAAATCTAACTTAATTAGCACAATCTCGACTCGGACTCGTTTTCTTTATTGTGAGGGCCGCCTCAGTCCCTGGGACAACAAAAAGAGCCAAAATAAAAAGCGTTTAATTTTTTTTTTTTTTTTTTTTTAATTGGCAAAAGAGGAGGACCTCTTTTTCAGTTGACCTCGGCGAAAAATTCTGATCTCATGAAGACCCCTATATGTTGTCCAAAGAATTTGATGCATCTATACTAGACATAAATTCCAGATAGTCAGACAGTTATTATCTGAACAAAATTACAGAATTAACTTATGACTGAAGTGCTCAAACCAAGGTGAATTGCTGTGACATATTATTATTCCAAGTTCTAAAAAAATTAACATGAAGAAATTCAGTATACAAAGGGTGATATGTCTATATAGCATTCGCTATACTATTACAGTGGAGTTTATCAAATTGAAAATGCACCAAGAGACATATGAATCTTAGTTGAGCTGGCTGTGATGCATCATAATCATGCAATTGCAATCAGAAGATGTTCGAGAGTCATAGCCAGAAAGTCGCGATCGAGAAGGAGTAAGAACCTTTTTCATTGGGGAGATTTGTACGTATCTTACACGTGAGTGAATGACGATGTCGCGAATGAAAAGTACATGACTTTCGGCTTCATTGTATCCCTTCTCTGCTATGCCAGAATGAGGCACAATCGGCTAACTGTGATAGAGCACAAATTTTGACAGGATATAGTTATGGGTCGCAGCCTACTATATAGGATGGTGATCTCGGAGAGCAGACAACCTTCCTATAAAGAAACCTGCATGCTATAAGTACACTCAGAAATAAGGGCCTGTATCGTCGATTACTTAAAAATCCTTCTGATTCGGCTCATAAACCGAGAATATGTCTATGGTATAATGAGCACTGAGAACCAGGGAAATGATCACTCTAAGTCTATATATTCTTTTATAAAGAAATTGAGATAATAAAATCTAATTGTTCTACCTTCTCCAGTATTTCCTCTGCACTCAATTGCTGCCCTAGACTTCTATATATGGACAAAGAGTTTTCGAACACCCATTGCTATAAATGCGATGGGGCACATTCACTATTGGTTGCAAGAATCTGATCTCACTTCATTTCTCTTTATTCTTAGGACGTGTTTGTATCGCATATACAGGAGAGCAATTTTGCCCTAGAGAGCCACGGTGTTATGAAACGCCTTAATTAAAAACACCATGTTTGACTATCTCCCTCCTTCTAAACCTTCACCTTTACGAACGAAAAAAAGTTGAAAGCGTTAAAAAGCAGTTAATTTATATGAAACTTTGAAAGAAAAAAAAAAATAAAACAATTATGTCATCAATAATCCCATATGTAGCCTACTGTTTAGTGTTGCTGCGATCTTCTTCTTGTGCATTAATAGGTGATTGATACTGATAATATTGATCATTCTTCAATCCAATCCCCCCCCCCCTCCCTAATTCCTTAGTTCCTCCTGAATTCCTAGAAAAATCCCAATGGCGAATCTGGCCGATTTAACACAATAAATTTAGAGGACATGTCGAGGCGGCTGAATATCAATCTGAAAACCCCCCACCCCCCCAAAGCAATAAAAAAAAACACAAAACAAAACAAAAAAAAAAAATACAAAAAACATTAAAAAACAACATACAAAAACAATCAACAACAACAAGCAAACAAACCAACAAAAAGCGACAAAAAAAATATTAAACAAAACAGCAAATTTGTGTTGACTCTTCTAACTACTTCTTCTTTAGGTTTAATGCAATCAGTCATATTTGACAATTATTGCCAATCGCAAATTATGACTTTTCTCTCAATATATTATATTCTATATAAGATGAGTCTAATAAATAAAATAGATTCTAATTTTTTTTTTTTTTTATATAATAATATTTGAAAAATATCCATTCCATCTGCATAAATGCAAACCCTAGAAAAATATAACAGGTATAAGTATTTTCTTCCGACTGAATTGACAATGTAAAATAATAAATACCGATACCATACCGATGGCATTTTATTTTAACGAATTATTATCAGGCACCGATTTGTAATGCCGGGGTGTGTATCATATCGCCGTAGATAGGTCAACTAATAATTAAAAGCTGGGATAAAAATTAATTAATGCCTACGAATTCACAGTTGAACAGTGTTATGTTCTCTCACAATGTCTGAATTTATTTCGATCTGCGTTTGGATGCTCGGCGGCCAGAGCGATTCGAGGAGTGAATTTGTTGGCCAGCAGGTAGAGAACTCGTGAACACGAAGCTGCGAGTGAGGAGAGTTATCGACCGTAAGGTAAAGAGGTGTTGTATGTTTTGACCATTGGCATCATAACATGGGAGTGAGCGAGATGGTGTGTGTGTCATGTATTGTTGATTATGGATGGTATAAAAACATGATAAAAATAGCTGGACCTGAGACTGCAACAAATTCACAGATAATCACATTTGTTCTCTGACTTAATTCCTTAAATATCTGATATTTTTTAGGGCATTTTCTTGCCATTATAATATTAATAAACTAAAACATTCAAAAAGAAAAGTGATGTGAAGAAGAACCGTGACTGTTAAGGGTGGTGTGCCATCATGACAAGATATTGCAATCTGTAGAGGTGAAAGGGGACTATAGCTTGGCAGGTTTGTGCATCTCGGTTCATCATGTTCATTTGGTTTTTCCCCAAGGTTTTTTCTCTTTTTGATAAATAGATAGGTAGGCCCTACTCAGATAAAGCAAAATGCTCTGACAGTCACAAATCATACATAAAAAAAGTTAAAATGTTTCATTTAGCATGTACATAGACTAAAACTCACTTTAAATCTGAGAAGCGCATAACAAACAGCTAAAACAGCCCCATTTGTGTTGAAAATATCAATGAGAAAGCTGTCTCTGCATGAGCTATTCGATATCATTAGTCAAACAATCATCATGAGTGCGTCATGCATGTGAGCCCTTTACAATAGTCCTGCTGTACAGCAGCATGGGAATGCCCACGCGCGGAAAACGAGAGAATTCACGCGAAAAATCAAAGGAGGACGCCTTTGCCTGTTACTTTGACATGGCATTTCTATGCCTCTAAAGTCTAATTTGTTTGTTTATTGGGGGAAACGATATATTAAGGACGTATGATATAAACATCATAATAACAGCCATAAAGCAAAGACTCCGATTTTTAACAACACACATGACATGTTACTCAAAATTAAAATATAGGGGAAAAACGAGGTAAGTTTCGATATAACAATGCTCAAAAATGAGTACTAGAACTTCGTAAATTTTCAGGGGTAATTTTTTTCGAATTTAGAGAAGTTATAATGACTTTTTTCTCGTTCGTTTACACTCGTAAACGATGACTATACTAAATACATAATTCTGGGGCAATTACAAAATAAAAAAAAACTCACCGAAACCTTGGCCTGCATGCGCTTCTTTCCCAGGAGCGTATCGGAAAGTGTCTTTTTGTTTCGAAGAATACCTTCGATATTGTGTACCATATGCATGTGTCGCTGAGAAGCGCCATCTTGTCGTTTGTGGGGGTACCTAAAATATAGAATATATGAACTAAATTGAAGTGAATGAACCACATGTTGTTGTTTGTGTTTTTTTTTTTACTAACACTAGGCCTACCAAATAAAATAGGCATGTCATTTGTGCTTGCAGAATCTGCATGTTCCCATTTCTGAACACTAAATGCCTTTGTTTTAATATAACTTTAGACATAAAAGATATGCGAGGATTATGATTGCTAAAATACTGTCTAGATTAGACCCCTTCTACACAGTGTATATATTCATCGCCAACTTATTGAGTCCCCATAAACCACCCATCCAAGGATGCTCATTGGTGCTACATCAGCAACAGTTCTCACCACCCACTTTCAATCTCTCTCTCTCACCCTCGCGTTTTCTCTTCTATCGCTTTCTCTCTGACTATAGATCTTTTCATAGGCTGTAGCATTTGTGACAAATATACGAGAAGTAGCCAAAACGATCTTTAAAATGTATGCCTAAAATTGCAATTGAGTTGAAAATGATGCCTCTTTTCCCCACATGCATGATGTCCCAACAATAATCAATCAAATGTTTGACTCTTATTTAATATTATATAGGCTTACCACTTACTTTATATTCATTCTTTATTGTTTTTTTGCTTTTTTTTTTTTTTTTTACTACAATATACTTGTAAATACAGAGCCTGGCTTTAGTAGATATAGTCTATAAATAGACAATAGAATCTGAAAGAAAAATACTTTATAAGTGATTTCAAGTTTTCATACTTTCTATTACAAGGAGATTTGCATTCGTCTTTGTCGCTCAAGAAAATCGCACTGGAAAGAGTACGCTCATCAAGGTTGAACAAATACAGTCCGATCTCGCTTATCAGTCCATGTTGGAACTGTCACCAATTAAACTCTGATAAGTAACCGGTTATGAGAGTAATCCAATAAAGAGTACATGTATGAGCAATACATGACATTTCTATTAAAATTTATCAGGATTATAGTCTTCAGGAAGGGGGAAGATTTAAGGGAGATTGATTTATATGATAATAAAAGTCTTCTTGTGGGGAAGGGGTGAAACTAACAAGGAGATAAGTGGAGCATTTATGAATTTGATATTTTATGATAAGGAACAAAAGAGGCAATTTTATTTCGAACATGCTAAATCCAAGCATGATATTTTATCAGATTAATCAGAATTCTTTATGACACCACCACACCCCTTCCAAATAAAAAAAATAAAAAATTTAAATATAAAAAATAAATAACAAAATTAATGAAAGAATAGAATTGTATATAATAATGATTTTCAAACTAGAAAAGAATTTCAAAGAGCTTTAAAATGTGCATATATATACTTTTAGCAAAGTTCTAATTCAAAAGCATTGATTGTCCACAATACATCGTTCACGCTCTTTGAAGATACACGCAAAAACTTACATCAACCGGCTAATACCACAGTTGGTGGACCATTAGCGATGCGCCGACTTGTAATTGTCTTCAGTGATGTTATCCCGTCACAATCTTGTTACAGTGCTTTAAAGACTAAATTTATTCTCTCATGACACGCAACTATTTCCACCTCAATAGAAAAGTAAAAAAAAAAAAAAACTCTCTCCAAACCAAAAAGAAACAATTATATCAAGGTTTTGTTGTTATGAGTTTTTTTAATTATTAAATAAAAAAGGTTTTTCGCCGCGCCCAATTTCATGAGATTACCATACTCGTTTGTCATTTGGTTGTGTATGTCAAAATTTCATGTGTTGCTGCTGGATGTACTTTACTCAAACAGCTGTTACATGAGCCAGGCTGAAAGCAAATTATTTTTAGGACGCTCAGATTATGTTTACAAAGTTAAATTGGGGAAAATGTTAAGCATTCTCAATTTCATTATTAAGCTTCAAATGAGTGAACGAATTTGAGTATATAATAGCGGAAGGAAATTGTCATCGAGGATGAGACGAATTTGAAATAGTTTATTTGATCGAGAATGATATCTATTATTTATAAGCAGGATCGCGCAATATACGAATCTAGATCAACTATATCAATCGTTTTATATTTTGATGTAGATACGACTACTTTGACTGGCAACATTTCGATGCAGCAGCGTTTTTTTCCGATAAATGAATGCCCTCTAATACGCGCAATTGATTGAACAAAACAATAAATCTGGGGTGTGAACCTATATCACTTATATTTTTTTTTCAATCATGCAAGCCAGCCTGACTGCTTGGGGGTATAGAATCATATTGTAAATTGGTAATAACTAGATTTGAATTTTTCTTTCCAATTATTGTTTCGCTCTTACAGAGACGCTGGCAAATGGATGGAAAGAAAAATCAAAAGAATCCTATCAGTAGAAGATGCAATTCTTGTAAATCCTTTATACAAAGGCAGTAGGTCTACATAAAAAGAAAAACGAAGATAAATACAACATTGAATTGATTTCAGATTCAACTCATGTAATCTTAACAATGAACTATTAAGGGATCAAGTAATAAAATGAGATTCATATTTATAATGTGATTTTGATTCTGTTAGCTGTTGTTTGTCCAATTAGAGTTATATTTTAAACATAATTATGTACATTACATAGCTGGGAGTTTGTTGGATTCCTGTTGAATGTTACGCTAATCCCGATAAGATATACCCTGGCAAATATCATATGGTTTATATTATCTCAAACTATTGTAAATTTGTTGACATTTGGCTCGTGTTCAAACAGTATGCCTTCTGCCTCATGGCATACTGTATGCCGTAGTCTGGTTTGTTTATTGTTTTAAGATAGTAATTGAATTCCATTTTGCTACAGTATTCACAGATGCAGTAGTTATAATAAATTACCATTCAGAGCAATATAATTAATTTATGAATTTCGATCCACCATTCTGTCACAGCTTGTTTTGAGGAAGTATCACCACACTTCAGCTTATGTTAGACATGTATGTAATTACACCTACAACAAAATTAACTTAGTAAGTAGAGTATCTACGATGTCACATCTCTGAAAGGTTTGCTTCCTTAGACAACCTTTAATTCGCACAAAGAGGGCATCCTAGCATAACAGTCTGCAGATTTCACTCCGCACTAGAGTCCAACATCGGGTAAGGACGACACTTGAACACTGGTAACAGATTGGCAGAGTACCCTCCTTCATATATGGAGCTTTGTCCTGTGGGTCACTTGTGATGCTATCCACTCAGCGCTACCTATGGCCTCTGAGCTGTGATGTGGTCACGACAGGCTTTCTATCAAGGTCTGTGTCGGTGGCGTGCCAGCACATGCATCAAAGGCAGTCACCAGCTCAGTTCACTCATCAGCGATCGTCAAAGTGAGTGTTTAATAAGTGGGGTTAAAAGTTTTAGGGGACAACAACAGAGTTTGTATTCTTTGTGTTTAATTTGTTGGATAGAGCTGAATTCTTTAATTAATACATGTTTTTGTCTCCACATCAAGCTACTTTTGAGTGTATATTTACTCGCACGATGCGAGAGAGACATTTTTATTAACAGGCTTTACCTAATTCTTTGGGTGCATATTAGCCCACATCCGATGTAACTCTATTAGGGAAGATACATACGTACCAGATACATGTACATTACAGAGCTGAATTAAATGAATTTAAAAAGAAACATATTTTCATACGTAGACAGTCCCTGAGAACCACCTTTATTCTTCATTATATTAATAAATATTTGTTTGTATACGGCCTACAGGATACCGTCTTCTGTTATACTACCGTTAAACTCTAAGTATAGCACATTGAGTTATCTTTTAAATAATTTGAATAATAAAATGAATAAAAAGTTGTATTACTGAGTTTAAATTCTATTTTTCTCTTTTTAGTTCTCTATTCTTGAGAATTTCTGATTGGCAGAAAAAGGACCTGCAAGCCTTGTGATTTTGGCAGTGCAACCACAGCAAGTACCTATCAACATGATGCGTACCTGGAGCTCACTAAAAGAGAATACGTCTCTGCTTGAAGACGAGTGTAGTACTGCAAACGTCACATACTGGCTATAGACAGAGGTCAATATTCATACTAAGCAAAGATTGGACCATTGATGAATTTGATGTGGTTGCTTTGCCTATGTTGAATATTGCAAATTAGGAGTCTGAAATCACCACAAAGGCTTCGAACCAATCACCAAACAATTATTATCAGTTAAAAATTATGTGATCCAATTTCTACGCCTGAATAATCGAAAGCTAACAGGGGTGCAAATTATGGGACTATGGTGGCTTTCAATTAATAGGCCTCTTATCTCTTAATGCAATACAACTTTTTGTGTCAGATATTTTGTTGTTGTTAGAATAATTTCTACAAGACATCACTATACATGGCATATAATACAGGAATGATCTGGAAATTTCACGGAGTTTTACTTGAAATGTTGAATTTGAAGGCACTGGTTGCGTAATACACGACACATTTATATTAATAAGGAGGACCATTTCAAACAGAGAAGGGAATGATTGATAACACCAATAAATGTCAGAGAGGTCAAACTTTAATAATGAGATCTCACTTGGGCACAACAACCATAACCAATGATGGTCACACTCATGTCTTTTCTGTCTTGTCAAACTCACGATCAGTGCATGGTTTTTTAAGTCATAATTCTCTAGGACCAAATTGTAAAATCAAATCCAGCACTCCTACATTGTACATTATAACATAATATGGAGTCATGATCATCATAACTACAAGTGCAAAAGAATAGCCTTTCTAATACTAGTCCATGTCGTGTCACTGAACGTTTAGAATATACCATGACTTGTCAACGCTTGTTTCTCAAGTGTAGTATCATATCTCTCAGAATTTATCATTGGACTTATCAGGGGGAGGAAATACGTTTTCAAGTTCATTGTAGTAGCAGAGAAGAAAAACGAAAAGTACTATATCAACTGAATACCCTTATTGTTAGTCAGTGGGAAAATTCCTCTCCTGTGAAATTTTGTCTGAAGTTCTTGTATGATAATGACAAGGTCGCTTTTGGCAACCATTGGTCACTCTCAAATAAATTATTTGTGAGAAATAAAAAAGGCTGTAATAAATGGCAAAGTTGTTAGTACTACAGCATCCCAAATATTAAAATTAAGCTGAAATGCAGCACTGTCATATCTTGGTTAAGAAAAAAAGTTGAAACAATGTCGATACCTCAGGTCAGAATCAAAGGAAAGGTTTTCTTGAGTTTGGTTCGCGATAATACTAGTTTGACAAAATTAAGAATGGGATTATGGAAGCAAGCTATATTTAACTGTACTACAGGTCTGTATGTTAGAAATTTTAATGTTTATATTCCTGGTTTTAAAGAGCCCTCTATCTTGAGAAAAAAATATATACTTAATGGAATTATTTGGCACTTGTTCTCCCTCGCTATATTGCGCAGTGTTCACACAACAACCAATGTAACAGCCTCTGAATTTGTGACCTCTATCAGAGAGTTCCTATCGACCAAGGAAATGGATTATTTGGGGTGAGTATCTAGGCTACAAGATTACAATATTCCAACGCTCTGGTCCTCTAACCCCATCACTGCCTACTTGAGCTCAAAGAGTCACCCTTGATATATATACATATCCCTGAATAAATTGCGCTTCAAAACCCCAATATCCATTCAAACTGCATCGAACAAACCCTGTTCTGTTTCCATGAGGACAACAGGAAATTACTTGCAATAGTTTATTATTGCTTTTTGATGTCTAAATATAATGGTTCAATTCCAGTTTAGTTTGGGGACATCATTAATGGTAAACGCTGTAGTCTGATATGTTGTGCTTCTACATGAAGACGCTTTGATATTATGACAAATAATGTTTCGTATTCTATCGTACGTCGCTGAACTCTCCAGGGACATATATGGTGTAATTTTAACCTAATCATATATGTAATTGATATATTACCTACACTAAGTCCGAAGCTATACCAGATTATGGTATCACAGAGTTAATAACGCTTTAAATTTAGAACCAACGACTATTCTAAACTACTCACCCCCTATTATAAATGACGAACACATAAAACGCCCATCATTAAGCTCATTCGTAACTGTACGTCTTTGAGAAAATGTAGCATTGTACAGAAACAATGGTAATAAGATTACTTTTAATTGTTTTCTTTGCCATGCTACAGTCTTTAGGTGTCAAAAGCATAACACCATTGTGCAAATCGTCAGCATCCATTTAAGACTCTGCAAGCTGAGGATAATCAATTGACAAATAATACCATTCCAGAAGAGTCAAGAATACATGTATACAAATGAGTTATAGCGTGGTAAACGAAAATTGAAAAATGAAATATTTATTTTGCCCTTTTCTCGTTGGCCTGTTAGCCGCTGAGAGCAGCACCAAGAAGGAGTTGCTGCCTATTTCCCCTCTTGTTGAATCGCCAAACAGAGTTTTTGCTCCTGTGAAATTGAACTAGTAAATAGACATGCATTATTTTATTACAAAATCTATTAAATTTCTAGCGAAAAAGTGTGCATATAATTCGTAGAAATCCTGTAGATCTACATGTACATGTAGATGCCAAATTAGTTTTAAACTTTCATTTATCACATTGTGGTTACATACTGAAATGTAGTCAATGTATGTTCAAAAATGAAAGACAATTACAGTCATCAAGCATGTAGGGCAAATAAACATTAATTTGTTTTACTTCTGTGTTCATTAGTGTAAGCTGGGAATGTGTTTTATTTACACATTATGCTCAGATTTTTTTCAAAGATTATTAAATTTACTAGATTAACATATCTCAAATGTTCTTATACATGTGGCTCCAAAAATGTCTGTCATTGGTTCTTATGTCGAGAGGAGAGGTATTTTATACTTTATACCATTTGCTTGAATGTCATATGAACTCTGCAGGTGCAGGTTACCATAGGTTTTATTCCAAGTGTTTCTGACCCCTCAAAGAGGTCATCCATTAGCCCAACTAAAGTAGATTAGCTACTGCCCGTGAGGTCACGTTAAAAGGCCGGTTAATTACTGGAGCAGTCTCGTTCGCAGCGTCCAACTTACAGCTAGTCCTGCAAGAGGGCCCCAGAAAGAGAAAGAAGGAAATTGAAACTGCAATTTGATAGAAATTGGGTAAAAGTAAATTTTGGCTCTAGTAAGGCCATAATGTCATATTTATAGAACAGGGGGTAAAAGTTCAAGTGATTTCAGCTTTTTTGAGTATTGATTTTAATTTATTTTCAGCTTAATTTAGTATTTCCTCTGTACAAAAACTTAAGCAACGCTCTTCAAATTCATAATTTTCAGCTTTTTTTCAAAAGCTATTTTCATATTTAGTTGCATCTTTGGTGAAAGATCTTTGGATCGATTGTGGGACATTAACTTGAGCTCTATATTCCTCACAACTGCATTCCACAAAGTTGCTATCACTTGGGGCATTTCATCAACTTTCTTGTCTTGACAGTTGTTCAGATCGTGAGCAACTTACATTGATTTAGATTGGCGGAGAGGATTGTTACTGAGTATAACATATACTTACGATAAAACAGGACTTGTCGTGTAAAAACGTCCGATACAAGTTTATATGAAACACCCCCTGATAATTATTATAATTTCCAATCAAATGTTTCGTGCTTAAAACGTACACAGTAATGCACTATTCTCCTCTTTTCCTCAACTAGCCTTCCAGACATCTAACTGACTCTGGAACTTCCTGGCTGAATGAAAGGTCTGGTGGAATCTTTACGAAATCTCAAAAAGATCACCTCCAGCAGGGTAGCAAAGACAGTAGCTAGGTCAAGTTCATCATTAATGTCATGTATCTTATAGAATCCAATCTGTGGACCATACGAAATGTAACGGAAATCATTACCACCTTGTATACTATTACTTAAGCTGCATTATTTGCGGGCTGATCGAAACATAGAACATTCCTCCTTGTCTCACCGTTTATTTCACCTTCAATTTATGCATAATGTATAAAGAACTTATATAATTTAAATATAATGACATAAAATGATCTATTTAAGTATGATCTTTGTTTCACACTAAATGGAAAGATTCTTGCATAGCCATGCCTTGAAAATCATGATTCATTTGGCTTTTTAAAAAGCTTCTTCAGTATAGGTACCCACGGGTTAATAAGTTTTTAATTATGTTTTAAAAAAATTACTGAGTTTGAAATAAATGTAATGCCTGTGATTGCTATGATAAAAAATACAATGTTACAACAAAGTTTTAAATGAGGCACTGTATTGATTGATTATTTGTGTAAAACCTGAATACATGTCAATTCGATTGTTTTGTATTTATGTTAGTTTTTTTTTTGTGTGTTGTTTTTTGTGCTTTGTCTTATTGCATTGTTATCTGTCCAGAAGACTAAGGTCCTCGTCTGCATTAGGGCTGTGCAATTTTTTCTCGTTGTTATTAAAAAGTATTAAATGAACACACTTCTCTCCACATTAAATTGTATGGGCCCTATCTTTTAGAACCATACCATACTATATTATTGACATCCCTACTGAATATAATGGTCTGATTACATTCTCCTTGTCTTACAAATTTTTGGACGAGAGAGATTACTTCCTTGAGTATTTTGTAGATACACCTCCTGTAATTACCAGAGAGCTTCATGGATAGTTAATTAATTTGAGTAAAATTTCCCCACTAATGTGTTAGATTTCATACCCTCCGTTGGTGTCCAATTAACCCACAGATATTCTTCCCGTCTAATAACAACCTGTCAATCACAATTTAGTTCAGAAGAATCTGTATTGACCTAATTCTAACTAAATTAAGTTTAAAGTTTATTGCCCTGTGGAGCTAAATCCAATATCGTCCAAAAAACGACTTTTTTAGTAGCAATCATGTTCATAAAAATTTGAATGTTATAGGATCAATATGGAAGCTGTCTCTCGGTGATTGATCCTAGAAGAAAATGTATTTAAGTTTTATTCAAACAATCAATAACATAGTATGTTACAAATAATAATCTTTACAAAACAAAAAATAATGGAAATAGGTTTGGGCACCTTCAAAGAAGAAAGCTGTGAATGGAGCCCTTAACAACGGTAAAGAAATTTTACAATGGGTATAAATAACAACATGAAAATACGGAAAGACAAAACACAGAAATACACATGTAAACCACACCTTTTATACCTAAGAAAGAATACAATCATTGCACTAATTTAAACCTGTATTGATGTTTTTCCGAGTTAGGACAAGATTTTGCTTTCAATAACAAAGATGGCAATTAGATCTAAAAGACAAATCTTCTTTTTCTCTTCTTATCTCTCAGTTACGCCAAGTCAGAGCTGGATTCACATACAACAAGTAGGATTAATTGCATGTCGTTCCAGCAGAGTGCGAAATGATGTTCACCTACAAGAACGGTTGCATGATGTCCTAGCTTATCTTAGGACACACGAACCACCTAGTGGGTTCGCATAAAACTACCGTCAATTCAAAACTTTCACAGAGGCACGTACAGAACAGCAGTTGAAAATAGGGTAGGATCTTCTTTAGTTAAGCTAGCAAGTAGTTTTACTGTTTGCTGATACCTTTATCTGCGATAAGAAACAAAATGAAATATCTACGTTTGAAAAAGTTTAACATCGAGTATTATAGAATTTTTTCACCCTTTTATAATACTTCAGTAATATGCAGCATACTTTGAATGCATTGGTATAAGATCAAAGGGCACTTGATACCTAGAGTTTGTGGAAATAGCCTTTGCTTATCATTTCTTTAATATTATTGTGACTTTTTAAAAATTCTTAAAAATGGGCTAAAATCTAATTGTTGCATGACTGTTCATAACCGATCAATTAATTAATCAAAATTGTCTAAGCACTACCCAATGAATTTATGAGTTCAGACGTATTTGATCTTTGTTAGTCTGATACTTGGAATTTGACCTGTACGCAATGCCTTGAATTGAATGAATATGGCTGCCATTCATACTGAAGGCTTTATTCTGACATAATCCCTCTTGACCTGTGACTTGATAATTGACTTTGATCCCTCTTTGTTTGTAGTTTCCAGATTTGTGGCTTTCCCACCAAGAGCCACCCACCTGGTTTCTCCCTATCATGTGTGTAGGAATATTACCTGTGGATGCAGAGAGAACCAAGAAGTGTGTGTGATACATTGTATATAAGTTAATCTACCAAAGTCTCTTTCATTGGTAAACCAATGTGAATTATAATCACCTACCGAACTGCCTTTAAACCATGTCTAATTATTTTCATACCGATCTATAAAATTTAAAATGGAACCTCAGCATAGTATGGATATCCATATATCTGTAGATTTTTTTTACATGATTTAGGTTGTGAATCCAATGCTGTCAATATATGCAATGCATCATAATTTTGCACAAGAAAGAAATGTTAAAGACACGAATTTATTTGTCTCCAATGATTGAAACACATCGCAACTGCTGTGTGATAAATTTGAAAACAGACAGCTATAGAAATAAAATTATAGCCTGCCACGGGCAGAGATTCGCAACCCACAACTGTGGATTGCAGAACCACCGTGCATGAACCACAGACCACCGGAGTGCCCTTAGAGATAAAGGTTCAAAGCTATCCGCCTATATGCGAATTTCACAACGCAAATAAGGGATTTTACGCTGTTCCGGTATATTTAAAGACACAGAATTATATTCCTTTGCCCCATACCGGTTGTAGACATAATGAATACTTTTTTCATCAGTGTCTGTTTCAAATTTATCACGCAGCCAGTTGCGTGTGTTCCAACGTTGAGCACAAATCGAATAAATTTTTGTCTTTAATAATATCCCACAGGCGTAAATCCATTTTACGTTAAAGACAATGTTATTACGTATTTCATCTTAACACCTTAATCTATTCATGTTAAGAAAAAAATTTAGATTTTTGGGGATGCATACTGGTTCTTGAACGATTATCATTTTGTGGGACAG
>CALNVZ010002391.1:0-12296 GCA_940671915.1 Paracentrotus lividus | reverse complement strand
CGGGAGAGGCTGAGGAGGTCATGATAGCATACAAAACAGTGGTTACAAAACCACGGTCAAACCATTGTTTCCTAACCATCTTTTTCAAACTACCATAAAACAATGGTGTATATATAATATGCCTTACCTAATATGGTTACCTTTGCAACCTTGGTAAAAGGAAAGTTTAACCGTGGTTTTATAACCATGGTTTTTGCGCTATCATACAACTGCGATTACAACCATGGGTTCAGAACTATTGTTTTTACAAAATCATAAAACCACGGTTAAAACCACTGTTTCATAACCATCGTTTTCAAACTATCATAAAACCATAGCTAAAGTCATGGTGAAAAACCATCGTTTTAAACTTTGGTAAAACGGACTTATAACCACTGTTGCTATCATACAACCATGGTTAAATCATAGTTTTATAACTATCTTCAATGCACTCTCATAAAACTACGGTTAAAACCATTGTTAAAATAATGGTGAATAACCACTTTTCAACTGTGGTAAAACAAAAGTTAAACCATGGTTTTATAACCACTGTTCTTATTGCTATCATATATCAACATGATTAACCATGGTTTTATGATAGTGTGAAAACGTGGTTATGAAAACAAGATTTAACCGTGGTTTTATGATAGTGAAGAGACGGCAGTTATAAAACCATGAATTTTTAACATGGGTGTGGGGGGGGGCACATGTTGTTTCATGGTATCGTTTTCAAACTTGCTAAGACGAATGTTTAACCATGGTTTTATAACCACGGTTTTCACACATTCATAAACCACGGTTAAAAACCATTATTTCATACCATCGTTTTAAAACTATAATAAAACCATGGCTCAAATCCTGGTGTATATATACCATCGTTTTTTCACCATCATAAAACCATGGTTAAAATCAATGGTGTATAACCGTCGTTTTCAACCTTGCTAAGACGAATGTTTAACCATGGTTTTTATTACCACAGGTTTACACATTCATAAAACCACGGTTAAAACCATTATTCATAACCATCATTTTCAAACTATAATAAAACCATGACTCAAATCCTGGTGTATAACCACGTTTTTACACTTTCATTAAACCACTTTTAAAACCATGGTTATATAACCATCATTTTCAAACTATCATAAAACCATGGTTAAAATCATATGGTGTATAACCATCATTTTCAACCTTGCTAAGACGAATGTTTAACCAGGTTTTATAACCACGGTTTTCACACATTCATTAAACCACGGTTAAAAACCATTATTTCATAACCATCGTTTTAAAACTATACTAAACCATGGCTCAAATCCTGGTGTATAACCATCGTTTTTACACTATCATAAAACCATGGTTAAAATCATGGTGTATAACCATCGTTTTCAACCCTTGCTAAGACGAATGTTTAACCATGGTTTTATACCACGGTTTTAATACATTCATTAAACCACGGTTAAAAACCCATTATTTCATAACCATCGTTTTAAAACTATACTAAACCATGGGCTCAAATCCTGGTGTATAACCATCGTTTTTACACTATCATAAAAATCATGGTTAAATCAAGGTGTGTAACCGTCGTTTTCAACCTTGCTAAAACGAATGTTTAACCATGTTTTATTACAACAGTTTTTACACATTCATAAAACCACGGTTAAAACATTATATCATAACCATCATTTTCAAAACTAAATAAAACCAGACTCAAATCCTGGTGTATAACTACTGTTTTACACTTTCATTAAACCACTTTTAAAACCAGGTTATATAACCATCATTTTCAAACTATCATAAAACCATGGTTAAAATCATATGGTGTATAACCATCATTTTCAACCTTGCTAAGACGAATGTTTAACCATGGTTTTTATAACCACGGTTTCAACATTCATTAAACCACGGTTAAAAACCATTATTTCATAACCATCGTTTTAAAACTATACTAAAACCATGGCTCAAATCCTGGTGTATAACCATCGTTTTTACACTATCATAAAACCATGGTTAAAACATGGTGTATAACCATCGTTTTCACACTTGCTAAGACGAATGTTTAACCATGGTTTTATAACCACGGTTTTAATACATTCATTAAACCACGTTAAAAACCATTTTTCATAACCATCGTTTTAAAACTATACTAAAACCATGGGCTCAAATCCTGGTGTATAACCATCGTTTTTACACTATCATAAAATCATGGTGTATAACCGTCGTTTCAACCTTGCTAAAACGAATGTTTAACCATGGTTTTATTACCACAGTTTTTACACATTCATAAACCACGGTTAAAACCATTTATCCATAACCATCATTTTCAAACTATCATAAAACCATGGTTAAAATCATGGTGTATAACCATCGTTTTCAACCTTGCTAAGACGAATGTTTAACCATGGTTTTATAACACGGTTTTAATACATTCATAAAACCACGGTAAAAACTATTATTCATAACATCATTTTCAAACTATCATAAACCATGGTTAAAATCATGGTGTATAACCATCGTTTTCAACCTTGCTAAGACGAATGTTTAACCATGGTTTTATAACCACGGTTTTAATACATTCATTAAACCACGGTTAAAACCATTATTTCATAACCATCGTTTTAAAACTATAATAAAACCATGGCTCAAATCCTGGTGTATAACCATCGTTTTTACACTATCATCAAAAACCATGGTTAAAATCATGGTGTATAACCGTCGTTTTCAACCTTGCTAAGACGAATGTTTAACCATGGTTTAATTACCACTGTTTTTACACTTTCATTAAACCACGGTTAAAACATGGTTATATTAACCATCATTTTAAAACTATCATAAAACCATGGTAAAAAGCATGGTTAATAGCCATCGTTTCAACCTTGGTAATACAAAAGTTTAACCATAATATGGTATTATAAATACTGTTTTTATGCTATCATAAAACCATGGTTTAAATCATGGTTTTATAACTATCATTTTTACACTATCATAAAACCATGATTAAATCATGGTTTATAACAATGGTTTCCAACCTTAGTAGAACGAGAGTTAAACCATGGTTTCCTAACCATTGTTTTTATACTACTGTGAAACCATGGTTACAACCATGGTTAAATTATAATGGTTTTTTCACCAAAGTAGAACGATGATTTTGTCATGGTTTTATAACTATCGTTTTTTAACTTTCTTAAAACTGTGGTATAAACGATGATTTTTATAACCATGGTTTTAAACGCGTCAAAAATGAACATTTTATCAGTTTATTATACTATGGATTTTACAATGGTATTACACACTTCCGCCACACATTTACCTGGTTATGAATTTAAAACCATGGACTACCATCGATCCATTGTAAAACCGCCCCTAACCATGGTTATACCATGGTTACGGTTGTAAAACCATGGGTTTTTTTTACAAGGGAGACGTAACAGCTTCCTGGTTCGAGTGGACGATTCGTGAATTACAAATGCTATCAATAAAAGGGGCTATCAATGCAGCTATATCTGTTGTTTTAAGATAGTAAATGAGTTCTATTTTCTCTGATACTTTCAGATATTGTTAATTGTAAATGTATGAAAGATACTACATAAAATACACAAGCTTTTGTGGATATTTAGCATGATTTTGCGAAGAAAGCAAATGCCGATCATAGCCGTGACTGCAAGAGATGAAAGTCGTTTATTCTAAACACACTGACTACTTATCAGTCACTTAGGCGGGCGAGTTACACTCTAGCAGTGGGTTATACTCTAGCAGCTTAACAAACGACCATCGAAGAACGAGCAGCGTAACAGCAATGCTGGATCAACTCAAGTGGCCATCTCTACAGGAACGCAGGGCCCAGGCCAAGGCTGTGATGATCTATCGCATCACCAATTCTCTAATAGCCATCCCGCAGACTTTCCTGCCACCATCTACCAACACAGACGCCACTCTCAGAAGATCATGGTGCCTCATGCTCGAACACTGGCTTACCAGAGGAGTTTCTTCCCGGACTCTATACGTATCTGGAATGCCCTCCCCCAGCAAATTATCGATTGTACCTCTGCTAACAGCTTTAAAAACGCCATGTTCATAAATATTCATACCCTATAGGGGTGCCAAATTTAATTTCTTATCTAATCATCTCGATTATAATTACTTATTTAAATTTCCACCTAAAATAATTCTTGCGAACGTCCAGAACCATCATTCATGTCTTCCATGGGTTTTGACCAATGCGTTCTCTGGAGAACGTCCAGGCTGTGTAAGGTTGCATGGTCTTTGTGCCATTTTGTGTGTCTTCAACTTCCCAGACATATTCTCAATGGATTCTTGTCAGGTCGTCAAATTTTCCTCTCCAGATCATTCATTATGATTGCCCTTGAACTACTTCTTGAGTAACTTGGCCGTATGCTTCTGAACTTCGTCCTGTTGATGTCCAATGCTGTCCCAGGTAACATTAACAAGCATACTTCTGCAAGTTTTCATCCAGGATCTTAATAAAAATGTCTTCACCGGGATGCCTCCTATTCTGAACAGTGTTATGGCCCGGTCACAGCTACACGACGCACGGCCAGCGCAAAAAAAAAAGATAGAAAATAAGCTCTGTGCGTCATTGTGCGTCGAACTTTCTGATGATTTTGGAGAAGGTAATGCGTGTGTAGGGCGCTTCCACAGCGCTCCCACAGCGCCCCCACAGCGCATACACTGCGCACATATTAAAGCATCCAACTAATATACAGCGTGCTCTGGCTGTCTACACGAATGACCCGCGCAGGCACAGCGCACAACCTGCGAACAAAAGTGGTTACCCCTCACATTGACGGTTCGATTGTTTGCAATGCATTCGCAACGCTTGGACCTACGCACATGTCACGAATGCTTAACGCGTGGTCTGCGTGTGTCTGGCGCTGGCGCTGCGCGCTCTGCGAATGTCTGGCGCTGGTGCTGCGCCCTCTGCGCATATCTGGCGCTCTGCCGGCGTTTAAATCCATGCGTCGAGCTCAACGCAGATATTTGAGCATGCTCAGAATTTTCAGACGCACAACTGCGCACAACGACGAATCAATAAGCGTTCATCTAGCGCGCTCGACGAGTGAGCGACGAGTGTCAGCTGCAAGACAACGCATTGCCCAAAACTGCTACTTTTTTTGTGCACTGGCCGTGCGTCGTGTAGCTGTGACCGGGCTCTTATGCCTTGGTCACAAGCCGCCGTACGTTTTCTTTGGCCGCACGTTTTTTGGGGGAGGCAACGGTCGCTACGTTTTTCTGAAAACGTGGAGGGAAGTGGCAAGCGCACGGTGCGAGTACGTCAACGCACGGACTGCGCAAGGTGTAAGTACGTGGCCGGTACACCATGTAATATAATGGTCGGTTGTGTGCATCGTACGTTGCGCACGTTGTAAGTGAGCTATACGTGCTTGTAACGTACGATCTCCGTGCGTTTGAATCGTTATCGTACGGAGGCCGTGATTACAAGTGCACCTCATGTACGGTGTCAGTACTCACGCGCATGTTGTAAGTGCGTGAAGGTGCGATGAACGTAAGTTTTTGATCTCGATATTTGTGGTGGATAATGTATATATTTTTTATTTATTTATATTTATTCATTTAGATTAATTTATCATATTATCATATCATGATATTATAATCAGTATACATAATAAACTGATATAAACCTATACCATCACAAGTATTGCATCATAGCTGATATACATGCTTTTTTCTTTTTTTACAAACAATTTATACATTTTTTGGGGTATATTATGAAATGAAAGTTTTGTCTTTTTCAAATGGCATAGTAAAAAACGAACACCTTCTCTATAGAGAAGAAAGATTCGTTTACGCCGTTGCCATGGAAGATGTGCATCAAAATGATTGATTATACAGCAAAACCCAATGAAATTGCATTAACCCTGTTTTTGCAATATAGGACTCAATTTAAGCAACGCTAGAAACAAATTTATCTTCTTTGAGTGTTGTTGTTGTTGTTTTTGTTTCTTTTTACTTTGACAGTTTCATGGTACATTTTGGCGAGTTTTCATTTTCAAAAATGTATAAGCGAAACATCAAAACAGTTTCCGGAGAAACTTGAAACTTGTATCATGATTTTGTTCACGAAATCTATTGACTAAATAGGCTACCCCCAAGGGAAAAAAAAGAGAAAAAAACAAGAAAGAAACTTTTGGAGATGGAATTTATCAGTAAAAAGTAATAATAATCGTATAATGAATATTTGTTTACGTTTATTCGAATGCTGTTGAAATGTTTCGCTTTTTGCACATTAATATTGGAAATAAGTTAACTTTGTTTTTACGATGCTGTGGATCATCGTCATCATTATCAACTTCAAATAAAAAAGGAGGTCACCAAGGGGGGAACATCTTTATACGATAGTACTCGGATGATACGTGCCAAACTGACAGGCAGTCATTAATCATTATCCAGCAAAATATAATAAAAAAGTTACAAAAAAAATAGATTGTTGTTGTAAACTACAACATAATTATGTTCATAAATTGACTATGATTTGGTGGAATAAAGTTGCATCAAACAGTATTTGCAATACAGGACTAAATTTGTCTTTGTCAACGTTAAAATTAAATTTCATCTGTTAGTGATGCTGTCTGCCGTATATGCTATCTCTTTTTTAAACATTTTTTTGGGGAGAAGTATGAAACATGTTTTAAGTTTTCATTTATTGATAATGCCCACCTCCCATAATTTTAATTGGGGGGGGGGGCATTTGTTCTTTTTAAGAAATGACTTGTTCAAGTCATCTACTGTTCTCATGTTTGAAGATTTTCTTATTTCAGGGCATACAAAAATAGTCGACAATATTCAGGCCATCAATGACATGTAATAACATAAAGACTCATAAAATAAAAATATTTGAAAAATAATTAAATAAACAAAAAATGCAATGCTGCAATACTTTTTGACAGGTGAGGAGATTCTATGCAATATTGAGACATATATACAAAACATGTACATACACCCATATTATCATAATTATATTTATATACATACTAGTATATTTTTTATATATACATAATTTTGAATACGAAACGTACGTCGGCTCCGTAGAAATCAGTGCGCACAACGCGCGTTGTAAGTGCGGAGCACTTGCTTAGTCCGTACGATCCACGCGAGTTCTGCGTGCTCAATCAACAGTTGAAATGAGCAAGAGCAAAGTAACCGTGGGCCACGCACTTATCCCGTGCGCAGCACGCACGTGCCAAGTGCGCCGTCGGTACAGTAAGTGACTGCCGCAAATATCTAAAAAGACTCACGGAGTCGGCGCGTTGTGCGTGCTTTGGCAGTACCGAGGGCGTGCGTGCGCGCACGTGCGGCAAATCCGTAGCTCGAACGTAGCCCGCACGCAGCGAAAGTTCCTCCTGCACTAAAAGTTCTGCGTCGTGTCTGCGCACACCAAATTCCGTACCGAGTCGGTACTCACCACGTACGTGACGTACGATTTTTCCAAATTTTGCCCACGTTTTTGCACGTAGACAGCACGCACGTGCAAGTACGACGATATGTGACCAAGGCATTACCCACACTACAAATGGTTATTTGAAGAAAATAATATGTATTTGTGCTTATTTCATAAGAAATTGGACTGGGTATCCCTGGGTATGAATAATATGAACATGGTGTGTTTTGTAAATCTGTCAATAAGATACCCTGGAATACCAAATTTCTCAAAATATCAAATTTTCCTATTAGTGCAGATGTTGGTAACATACTGGTCACGAAAAAGTTTGATGAGACTCTTTTATTTAAAAGCAAAATTAAAAAAACTTTAAAAATGTCAGGGGTATGAACAATTTTGCGGACAACTGTACATGTATATTGTAAAATCAGCACCCCATCTAGAAATACAAAAACAAAGATTTTAAGTAGGTTTTCGGTATATAAAGAAAGATATTCATGAGTGTTGAATTTCATGAAAAATATCACTTTTCTTTTGAAATGTCATTACAATTCTCATTTTATGAAAATGCATAGATGCAATATCATATTTCCATCAAATATATTTTGGCCAAAGTTATGAGGAAACAGTTTCTGAAGAATAAAGTGAAATTTTATCATAAAACGAATAGACAATGCATGGCAAGTTGTGCCCCTGTGACATCACAGGCAGAGGCGGAGGAACCAGGGGGCAGGGGCACTGTGACCCCCACTTTTTCATCCACCCTAAAAGTGCCCCTTTTCATGACTAAAAAGTGCCCCTTTTCTTAGCTAATACATATGAAAACGTGAACAATCAAAAAGGACAGTGTTATTTGATACCAAACACGCACAGTTCCACTACAGTGCACTAACGACCAGAAAGAATCTTACGGGAAATGTGTGTACTGGGTATAGACTCTCTCTACGTCTGACCTTCGATATCGCGATAAACAATGCACTGCATAAGACCGTGTAAAAGGAGAGTGCAAGCTGTGCAGTCAGGATCGAAGTATTTTATCATGATATTTTTTTATGATATCAAAAACGCGGGGAAAATATTGACCAATCACAAAGAAGTTAAAATCATTGGAAAGAGAAATTAATATATTTACTTCACTCAGCGTAACTAGGAAATCGATGCGCTGCTGAATTTTACAGAAAGCTTTTAGTGACTGCTGTTTGACCAAAATATCATTTTCACACAGAAAAACGACCCAAAAATGACTAAAATGGGAGATTCTAAAGCTCAAAACGCGAGGGTTAGGGTAAAAAAAATATTCTTCCCAAGGTTTTATCTTGTTTTATATACATTAACCCTCATAAAACCTGTGTAACTAAGTAAATGATCTTCTCGATTTTTTTTTATTCCAGTATATTCAACAAAACTCCCGTTTTTCGGGCATTCCTTCCATTGACAATCGGTGCGTGAAAATTGTTTTCCTAGAAAGAAGCCCCAACGTTTTCATATGAAATGCCATTTTATACTAAAAGGGGCACTTTTAATATTAAAAGGGGGCACCTTTAATACAAAAAAGTACCCCTTGTTACTTCATTGTGTCTATTAAAACCCAAATTTTCGGCTCGCGCTTTGCGCTCGCAGATACTAAATAGGGTCTATAAATCGAATTTCAAACTCATAATTTTCAACTCGCGCTTCGCGCTCGCGGATAAATAATAAATTTTAAGCGGTGATTAATCGCTCAAATGATTTACAGTCACGGCTTGCATAACTTTCTCCGGCGTTTAGCCGGTGGTATTTGGAGCTATTGCCACAAGTAATTACATAGGACGGATAGTCAGAAAGGGACCGCACATCAAAGATACCGTCTTCTAAGAATGCCGCGCGTAATGTTAGGAAGCATAATGTATCCACGGGCATTCCCCAGATGTCTGCGCGCTTGACGCGTGAGAAAGTTGGAATTGTGTGCCCCTTTAGTAGTATAGCGGATTCAATATTATATTGTGTTGTGGTTTCATTGACAGAACATGTGTTTCTTTTTGCGCTACTTCATAATGGATTTTAATTCCAACCGCCTCCCCTTACAACCACCTACATGTATAATTATAATCATGCCTAATAATAAATGATTAATAATTACTTGGTTGAAGATTATGTATTGGACATTGCGTCTTAATTATGCACCATGTTATGTTTATTTAATGCCATGTAATATTTTATCCTCGTCCGTAATTTAGGCGGAGAGAGGTACCTCGTTCGTTGATAGGCGGAGAGGTTACTATTATTATGATTACTTGATGTCCCTTATCCGTAGAGGTTGGCACCCTCCGCGGAGAGGTTGTGTTTATTGTTACTCCTTCCTTGGCCGTATGCGGAGATGTGCGTAATACGGTTCCTTGTCCCCAATACGTGGACCTGAGGTGCCTACGCTACGGTGGTGTCCTTGTCCCCAATTCGTGGACCTGAGGTGCCTATATATGCTACGGTTCCTTGTCCCCAATACGTGGACTTGAGGTGCCTGCTACGCTACGGTTCCTTGTCCCCAATACGTGGACCTGAGGTAACGGCTCCGCTACGGCAGGAGGGAGCAGTGTATGTGTTGGTGCGGACGCGCAGATTTATATTTATCAATTGTTACTAAATTTTCGGTAAAGAATACCCGGGTCCTTCCAAGAGGTATGATGATGCCGTCTACTATGAATAAATTGTGTTATCAATTAGTTTAGATTAATGACGTGGTCATTTATTAATATTGATTGGAGATTTAAAGATTGTATGAAATATGTATTCAAATGATTGTTCAAAATAATGTCAATAAACCACAACCAACCGCAATTTCGAATTTCAGGCTCCTTTTGTAAGTTGTGATTGTAATAGGGTCTATAAGGCACGATTAACTACAATTTTGAGCTCAAATTTTTCGGCTCACGCTTCGCGCTCGCAGATACTGAATAGGGTCTAGAATGTACAATAAACTCCATTTTAAGCTCATAATTTTCAGCTTGACCTTCGCAATCGCAGATATTTGATGCACAGTTATATGATGCACAATTAACTCCCAATTTCGAGCTCAAAATTTTCGGCTCGCGCTTTGCGCTCGCAGATTCTAATTAGAATATATCATGCACAGTTAACTCAAATTTTCAGCTTAAAAAATTCAGCCCGAGGTTAGGATACTAAGTAGGGTCTATAATGCACAATTATCTCAAAAATTTCGGCTCGCGCTTTCTTTTGTTTATCATTAATAAAACACAAAGCCATTAAAATTTTTAAGAGCAAAAGTTTAAAAGCAAATTTTCTGCGCACCCCTACTTATCTGAATTATTTTCTCTCTAATCCTCTTGTCTCAAGTGCCCCTTTTCCATCGTGACCCCCCACTTTCCAATTCGTTCCGCCGCCTCTGATCACAGGTGTTGCCGATTTGGTGTAGCGATGAATTTCTTGTGCATCATAAAGATATTCATAACTTTCTTATTATTAGTCCGATTTTCTTCAACCGTTTTTAAATCTGTTTTTCTAATTTTTCTGCTTTTATAAAAGCAACTTATTTTGGGTCCAGAGCTTCCCTTTAACAGGGATATGGTAAAAGCTTAGTTCACTCAAAAGAGGTATTTTCTTGGGAAATAGATATAGGCATAATAAACACAACACGAAAAGAAAGTTCCCCATATTTCAGATATCAATAATTTTTTAACCAGCAGAGTTGATAAATTCTAATTATATGTCCATGTAGGGAATTTAATTAGCTTCCATGGGAGCGAATTTTAGGAAACATCATAAAGTCATGCTTCAGTGAGAAACGGTTGAATACAAAATTGTCAGTTTTTGAAGTTCACATGCCTTAAGTCACAATTTTTATTCAGTGATATCGGACCCATTTTCAGATTTTAAACATTTTACACATCAGCATGTATGAAAACAAGCTTCCCAGCATACGGAAATAAAATTTGCATCACATTTCACGGTTGAGTGAATATGCATCAAAAATTTCTCAAACCGTAATTTTTACTGCTTTGCCATCATGATGGTTTATTCGATCAATGATGGAATTCATGTTTTGGAAGTGTATGACACCAAGACCCCTTCATTCACAGTTGAATGAACCCATCAAACTACCAAAAAAATAAGCCAGAATCATGAAAGGGTATTTCAGTAATTTTATGAACTAAAAATCATCTCAATAACATTTTTTTTAGTTGTGTTTATAATCTTTGGGCAAGTGTTAATGAGCCTATGGCATTTAATGACAAATTAGCTTCAGTGAGCAGATGAGACTGGAAAATCTCTTTTTTCATATATGGACTAAAATTCTAATTCTTACTTTGATTGAATATAACAATTCGTGTCGGAGAATACTTCTGATTTTGTTTTCACAAAAATATCAATCTTTCACGCCTCAGTGGGCACAAGATAGAAGATAATCATGAAAGTGAGAAGAAAGTTTGGGGCTTCGTCACGGTTTAGGATCATTAACACGTGCCAAAAGATTATAAACAGAAACAACAAAATGGTACTGAGATGATTTTTGCATACAATTACTGCAATATCTTTTTTGTTGGTGTGTTTAGTTCTCAAAACCTGTAACCATGACAAAAATACTCTCAAATTATAAGGAATCTACCAAAAATGATTATTCGATTCGCTTGCTTCACTCGTGGTGTCAATGCCTGAAGATTGGATTATTCTTGCAAAAGGTATTGAGGGAATGTCTTCGTTAGAATGGGCAATAGGATCATACCTCTCTCTTAACTGACGAAAGTTCATTTTTTTCTGATCATTTGTGGTTTCCTCGATAGACGTTTCGAAGCCAGATGTGCTTTCATCAAAATTGTCAGTAAGATCCTTTAGCTTTCTGTCTAAAACTATTCCAGATTTGTCAACATTGCCCAAAAGATAGTCATTGCATTCATCTTTAGACACTCTGCGT
>CALNVZ010002389.1:30379-55598 GCA_940671915.1 Paracentrotus lividus | reverse complement strand
TGTCAATGGTATCTCTATGGTATAGATGTCAATGGTATCTCAATGGTATTATTTCAATGGTACCATTGAGATTTTTTTTGTAAGGGTTGTGTTCAGGAACGAAGACGGATAGTCAACCTGTCCGAAACGTTGAGCACTTTCTACTTCTACACATAATACAAGGCTTCCTCACCTATAATCTGGTTCAAAATCCTTTTTATGACTCGATCAAGAAAGAATACTTCTACATTATAATTCCTTTCTCTTCTCTCAATCTTGCCTATCAATTTTCTACTTTCCGTAACTCTCGATTTCCTTTTCTACTCTCGCAAACAGTCCTTTACAGGACTAATCACATGGTGAACCGTAAACCTCATCACAGTTTACTCAAATTTATGAATAAACAGGCTTCAATCAAAAGTACATGAGACCCATCGTCTTAAGAGGCCGAGGGTCACAAATAATATGCCTTTATACTTGTGTAGAGCATATAACATTATGCATTCTGAGGCTTACTAATTAAATAGCTAAAATCACGCATTTTCTAATAGTACTGGTATGTTTTTGTTCTTTGTTGTTGTTGTTGTTGTTGTTTTTTGTTTTTGTTTTTGTTTTTGTTTTTTTTTTGGGGGGGGGGGAGGGGGTGCTGCTTCCAAAATGATTGCTCCGGCGACAATTGTTATGCTTGACCTCCAAAACAATTATCAAATGACTAACTTCAACCTTGGACTTTACCACTATACCCTACCCTTAAACTAAACCTATACATGTACATGTACCCAACAAAAAACCCTATTGCAAAACTATCACAAACCATACATCTGAGACAAATTGGCCCATATTCTTCTATGAAGACCGAGTTTGTATGCGTCGCAAGTTCGTACAAAGCTATTATGCGATCCGCATCAGACAAAAGGATCGCACAACCAGGCACAATAGCTTTGTACGAACTTGCGACGCATAAAAACTCAGTCTTCATAGCATAATATAGTAATTGTCACAGGAGCAAATGTGGGGTCATCCTTTTTATTCCTATGTAAAGCTTGAAAATTGACATCTTATTTGAGCTCTGAATAGCGCAGTTACACCCATTTGCAGAATTATAAGATACCATACATTTCATTCTTCTTTATCATCTCCTACATTGTAGTCGCTAGATAGACATCTCTCATGTGACAAGGGACCTGTAACACAAAGACTTACGATTAATAAAAAGATATGATTGATTTTTCTTGGTAACCTCATCATGGACAGAGTGCTCCGAATTTTATGATTTTAATCCAAACCCCAGCCCTAACCGTAATCTTAATTATATCCTAATCCATAACTGTACCTGCGTTCAAAATGAGGTTACATAGGAAAAAATCAATTGTATCTTTTTATCAATCGTAAGTCTTCGTGTTACAGGGCAAAGATATCACAATCACACACATATATGAATAAATATATCATTATTGCATGTGTGGGTTGTTAGGTCCCGCCGTTGGGATACCGGAGTCGAATAAATGACGCTCGGACACAGGATGGTTGAGTTTTATTGGTGTTTAATTTGGTATTTGAGAAAAGACCGTGACCCCTGCATTTTACAGAAGACAAATAAAAATAACATCGTGGTTATAATCAAGACTGGCTACAATGATCATAGAATGAAAAATATTCACCAAAAATAATTGCCTTAAAAAAAATGATTTCAATTCTGTAAGAAATGCAGATTTAAAAGATAAGTTATCAAATTTAGATATTCAACTAATATAATAATTTAAGTAGAGTATTTATTTTATATTCTCATGCGATTAAATTAATGCTGTATAACAACTTTCATTACAACAAGTGCTCGTGTAACGAAATTAAATTGATTTACAATTAAATACTCACAATATCTAATACATGATAATTGTTTCAATATTAACTGTAAATTCTTCGGAATATGAAATACACAATTAATATTTCAATTGTATTAATGTTATGATAACTCTGATTTACTCACCCTAGGTTTTTAGGGTTGAAATTTAAAACATTTTACTTCACAATGATCTCGCTGCATCACGACGAAGACTACGCGTCCACGTCAGAAATGGTTCATGCAGCTTGACCTCAGTAGCTACAAATGGACAAAAATTACATAAATTATCTACTTTGTGTTTTATCATCTAGAAATCAATATTGTCTTGTTGATAAAATTCACACTCTGAATATACTGGTCTGATGCTTGAGACTACACATCATATCCAAAAATAGGTATATAACAAAACACATTACTCGCTAACATCCTCAACCACTCAAGCATCAAAGTGATTAAATATTACCGGCATAAATATATCAAGCAATCTTTATTCCTTCTAAATAATATATATTTCTGGTATAAAATGAATGTCGCGTCCAGAAATAAAAAAGGCAGTCCGTATGGACGTCAAAAAGACAGTAAAGATACCGTTATAAATTTGCTAATAAATTTGCTAATATCACCATTGTCGGCAGTAATGCTTTCTCTAATATCCATAGTTGTGCTAAATAACAAATACAAATATATATTCACATATCTATTGCTATACATACCTCGTATATTCAGCCATGGGTTTATACACCAACTACTGTACAATGCTGTATAAATGCACTGAACATCGACACGTCGACGACGGCAGTACAAACCAGAAATGAGGCGTTGTCAGACGTAGCGCCAAAATTATGTCACGTGACCGTGTTCAGTCATTTGACGCCAGATTACGTCATGTGACGGTGTTCTAAGGAGGAGGAATAAAAATGGTTCTAAACGAAATAAAATCCGTCACTACACATGTACAGTGCATATAGTACACTTATATACATATCTTTATAGTACTTGGAGGAAATAACTTGGAATGCATGTTGCTGACTATTCTATTACACACATCGGCCCGTATTCCCAAAAGCTGCCTAACTTTAAGCCTACTAGTAGCTTAAATCTGTGGTTTAACTATGGCTTGCTGAAAGGGAGTCAATCTGTTTATGTTGCATGTTCCTATCACCTTCACTGAATTCTGGAATCATGTTTTAATTGTAAGGGAAACTTTTGTACTTATCATTCCCAAGCAGTTTCTAATAGTTTCACTACCCAAAATTATGATGAATTGAACACCTACTTTTTGAGATTGAGTCCTTTTTAGCAGGCCATAGTTAACCCACAGATTTGAGCTAGGCTTAAAGTTAGGCGGCTTTAGAGAATATGGGCCATCCAGTCAAACTATCTATTTTCAAGAAAGAACTTGCAGATGCCACATGCATAAGCTCCCAATTTCAAATAAGAATATATTAATTTAACATGTATTACATTCGTTCAGCATGCAATCCACTTCATGATGTCTTTCAAGAAATCACAATGATTGTATGTTCAGCCAATCAGTCAGTCCTGAGAGTTGTTGAATGGTTACCATGACGATATGGCCTGGTCGCTATGATGATATTATCAGGTTGCCAGATTGAAAAATTACAGATGTGCATTTTTTTTTTTTTTTTTTCTTTTTTGGGTAGTTGTTGACTCCTACATGTAACTATGATGATCATAACCCTGTTGCAGGATAGTAACTTTGTGATAAGTAGGACATTATTACAGTTGCCACTGGTGGCAAAGTTACTACACTTTTCTGTATAATATAGGATTTCCCAGACAGTTTCAGAAGTTCGTCGCTCCATTTGATAATAGGTTCATTCAAGTTAGGACGATTTAGCTTTCAGTCGAATTTCCGGAGATGAGATTCCCTTTTCCAGCAATCAATTACATGTTTCACTTGTTCAAATTCCGATGAAGTTAACTATATACGTAAAACAGTAATTCAAGTTAGCAGAGACGCTGTTATGATTGCGCAATACCGCCATAAGCAGCATTCAAATTCATTCCGAGTTTTCAACTTACAGTCATTAGCATTCAAATTAGGGCTTAGATTTATAGTTGCAGGATATTTTTTGTTTTTAATCATATTTTTTTTTCCATCAAATGTTTGCAAATGGCTATTAGCAGCAAATGTGAATGAGCATGTTTTTAAGTATGAGATATATTTTTCCAGTTATCAATTAGTTCATAATTTTTTTTTTTCCCCGTACATTTTCCTTTTTTACTCATGTAACAATTTATCTTACATCAATGACATAATCAACACACAAAAACTCTTTCACACAACAAATTAATTCTATGGGGGGGGGGGGTAGACAGGAGTTCGCAAAAAAAGGAGGAGAAAGAGAAAGAAAAAAGGAAAGAAGTGAAAAGGGGGAGAAGAGGGGAAAGGGGACAAGAAAAAAAAAGGGGAAAAGGGTGTCATATGGTCACCAATTCTATCTTAAATTTAGGGGGCGCCAAATCAACTTTAAAACTAAGGGGGAGCCAAATAAACCTTAAACGTAGGAGCGCCATATTGATATTAAACTATAAGGGGAGCCACTTGGTTCTTAAAGTTTGAGGGGGGGGGGGCGCAAAATCAATCTTGATCTTTAACTTATGGGGCTCCAAATTTACCTAAATATATAGGATCTCAAATTTAGTTGGGCGCCACTTTGATCTTAAAATAGGGGCGCCAAATTGATCTAAAACCTAGGGGCGAAAAAGTGATCTGAAACTTTTGGGGCCCAAAATCGAATTGTAGCTAAGGGGGCTCAAAGTTGACATTAAACTTAGGGGCGACATATTGGCGTTAATTCGATGTTAGATTCAGGGGTGCCAAATCGACCTTACATTTTAGCATGGATATATATTATATATATATTATATTATATTATTATATAATATATATATTATATCCATTTGATTTTAGGGAGACAAATCGACCTTTGAAACCACGTGGGCGCCAGTTGACCTTAAACTTAAGGGCGCCATATTGATCTTTTAATCAGAGCTAAAAAAATATATATTATGTATATATAAAAAATTGTTTCATAACAACACTCAACAGAAAAGAAATGTTAAAATGATCTAAAGCTGATAAAAAGGAAACGTTATTTCTTTTTTTTTTTTTTTTTTTTTTTTTATTCTTAATAAACTAGATATAGAGCTCAGAAAAAGAAATCGTTATCTTAAATGTTTAATCTAAAAGTAATCGGGAGTTTAAAACGATTTTTCAAATTTATTGTATATCAACTTGGTTTAACCAATGTCAGAGTTGATTGCCTCAGCGTGGATTTGATTGCAGGTAAGCACGCATTCCAGCCGATTTACTAATTTGATTGCTTTTGAGGGGGGTTTTGATTTGAAGGCTTTTAATACCATAGCCAAGGAGCTAAGTTGGAATTTGAATGATGAATTTGACGCTGTAGAAATATTTTGGGAATTTGAATGAACTGATTATCGAATGGAATGACGAACTTCCGAAACTGAGTTGGAAATCCTATAGTAAATCTTTATGCTACGGGGCCATGGCCTGATCTGGTTGCTAAATCAAAAAGATCTCTGACTTTCATATTTTCAAATACTACAAAGACTTCAAAGACTTTCATCCCTTTCTATATTCTTCGTCTCATCTTGGTTGCTTCAACATGCCTGTAGTTGATCAATCATAACCACAACAATCTGGCCTACGGGTGAGTGTTGGATAAGGTGTAATGGTTGCCTATCTTGTGGGTGGTTGTAGTTGATGGATGGTGAGGGATGGACTTGACTGGATCAAGCTACAGAATATAAAAAGACAAAATCAGATTATTTCAGAAATATGATTTTAACGAATAAGTACATTAAAATACATTGCACAATATATCAACAAGCCCAAAGCTGTAGGAGTTATGTTTTAGATTTTAAAACACAACTGTTAAGTTACAGTTATAGAATAGAATATAGAATAAACTTTTTACATATGAACATAAAAGGTAGTCAATTCAGGGCGGAGTTCCACGAAGTCAAATAAGTTATAGACAACTTTACTCATAACTGGTGATTGGTTCTTGTGCTAAATGATTGAGAATATGATTAGTGTACTAATAATATCGTTTTATTTACCCAGGAAAGCGACTTCAGTTCTTAACAACTGTTCTCCCAGCGGGCCCTGTATAACATGATATGTTGCCCCTTGTTAAAAGGCAGCTTTAGGTATCGCTTTTGTAAGTCTTTGGTATGACTCGGCCGGGAATCGAACTCACGACCTCCGGTCCATGAAGCAAGAAACTAAAGGCTATCTTTGTATTGGTGCTCTAACCAAGTATACGTGCACATGTACATGTAGCACCAAAGAACATACATGTATTCCAGTCAATCTTAAAGGACTCCTCCGGGCTGGAGATTTGCATTATTAGAAAAATACAGTAAAATCTAAAAAGCACAACACTGAAAATTTCATCAAAATCCGATCACAAATAGCTAAGTTATGAATTTTCTTAGGTTTTGAATTTTCTTAGGAAACAATTTTTGCCATCTTCAAATTGGCAAACTGATGATGTCTCTGTCCCCCTACTTTCTTTGTATTTTATTGTATGAAATACCAATTATCAAGATTTTCTCCCCCAAGAAGTATAAAAACAGGGATTAATCCTTGTGGAATGTTCAAGGTCACTAGTGCTTTTACCTATTTCAGTATGTGGGATAGAATTTCTGCATACGCAATATATGAAAAAAGGAGAAAATAGGATTTCATATAATGAAATACACAAGAAGTAGGGGGACTGTGACATCATCACTTTGCTCATTTGAATATTCAAATATTCAAATGAGACAATGAGACAATGCCAAGAACTGTTTTACGAAAAAATTTCAATACCTAAAAATTGCATAACTTTGTTATTTTTCATCCGATTCTGATGAAATTTTCTGCGTTGTGCTTTTTAAATTTTACTTCACTTTACCAAACTATGTAAATTCATCCCGGACTCCTCCTTTAACTTCAAATACGACTTGGTGAAACACCACCGAAGAATATGGTTAGCATAAATACAAACCTCATATCTAAAGGGGAGATAAATAAGAATTGGTTCTTCTTATTGTGTTCACCATACCACATCAGAGATTCCAATGTTATCCTGCGATTCACCATGTCCTGAATCAAACAGACACCAAGAACCAACATTAGAAACTATACTCCATAAATCTGGCTACAGCTCCATCCTACAAATGTACCTCATCATCAAAAGGCGTTATATCGCAACAAAGGGATGATAGCTTTAACAAGCTATCTAAAACAATTTGTGTCCTGTATATAAATTAACCATTCCAGTGTAAATACTGCGTTTAACATCAATAATTGCATCAAACTGGGCTTGTTCAATTTAATCTTTAATTTTAAGAGACGTCTCTCATTGTATTTTCTACAATGGAAAATAAAATGTTCTACAGTTTCACTTTCTTGGCAAACTTCATAGAGACCAGTATCATGCTGATTAATTTGAAAAGGGTAATAGTTTAAACTACATTTACCCACTTTTAGTTGTTGTATCAAGCATTCTTCTCTACGGGATAAACCATGTCTGTACAGTATATAGTTCTGCATCGTCAGTTTGCCATAATAGTTTTCGACAACCTCTTAGTTGATGAGAGAGGGCGCTACGATATTTACTTTGGTCGTTTTATATTCATTGTCTTTTATAGGTTTTCCCGCCCAATTTCATAGGTTTGCCACTCAAACCTATAGAAGGTTCATTCAAATTCAAGCGATACCTTTTTCCGATCGATATCGGCATTTTAATTTTAAAATACGGGGAATCAAGTTCATTCATAGTCACGAAGCTTTATTTTAAGAGCATTTAATTTCATAATTGGGGCAAAACCATTTCCATGTATTGCATTCAATCTTATTTTCCCCGTACTTAATTTTCTTTATACAGCAAACAAGATCTTTAAACGCGCATACAACTTCATTAATGTATGTACAATTTAGCATTATGTTCATTCAAATTAACGAGGCATCGTTTTTAGGAGCCAAATTAGCCTGTTCGAGCAATAAATTTCATTTTGAGAAACTCAATTTTAAGAAACGTCCATTCAGTTTAAAATTCCGTTTATGTTTTTGGGTTTTCCCTTCATTCTCTATATATTTTCGCATTATACAAGATTTTCATAGCATTGATGCGCAATATAATTATTTAGGCTTATCTTTTTAATCATGTTTTAAGCTCTGATTTTTATCTGACATTATACGTATCCGCGATTCCATTGTGGGAGATTCAAAGGAGCCTGACGAGCTTGGAACCCCCCCCCCCCCCAAACCTCACCCGAGCCCATAATTGAGAAAAAAGTGCATAAAATCTGGTATTTTGGCGGAGCGCCCAACGTAAAACCATCCCCACAAAAAAACAGAAAACAAAAGAAGAGAGAGAGAAAAAAAAAGCAGGAAACATTATTTATGGATGACCGACTTAACCCTACCCATACCAAGGGTGAATATGACTGTGAGGTGACCGAATGCCGAAATTTCTTCACACTACCCTCACCCCTTCTCCACCTCCCCGCTTCCTTTTGCTCGGCCAGCGTAACGCCAAAATAAATTGGACTGTATAAGAATCTGAAATTATAAATTTTGGCCCCCCCCCCCATAAAAACCTTAAATCCCCTGTTAAAATTTGTGCTTTGTTTTGTTTTTTTTAAAGGTCATTAAAAAATTATAGGCTGTTGTCTATTTTTCCGTACAGTGTTTGTATTTTTGTTCTATTCGCATCTGATATTAATCTTATATAAAAAAAAAAAAATATTATATATATATTTTTTTTTTTTGCTTTGTTTCTTTCTTTAATCTTATAACACTTATATGGATTTTTTTCTTTTTAGTTCGTACATTACAGATATATTGGTTATTTGTCTTTACATACATGACATATATAGATATTTATCTGGGGGCATATACGGGCCTTTTCATTCTTTTACAATAGGTCTATGTGAAAATCAAGTCTTGATTTTTAATAGGGTAACATACAAGTTTTGGTATTACTTTCAATAATAAATATATATGTGCGTGTCCAGTGTTCTTTCTTTTTGTCTTTGCATCCACTATTTCATTTTCGTTGCTATAAGGCACTTATCCATGGCTGCAGGGTAGACAAAGTCATGGTAAACCGTTTGATAACCTATAATGTCATGTCTTCTTGACGATGAATCTTAAAATAGAATGCACTTTTTTAACATGCTTGCCTTGTAATGAATTTCGAATGACCCAAGAAAGTCCGAGGCCATCCCCATTGAATTTGAATGCATATTTCTAATTAATCTATGCATAAAGTTTCAATGTGAATGACTCTTTTTCTAAATGTATTGCACGATAACTAATTCGATCGAGCGAAAATAAAAATTAAACATTCCCAATTCTAAGGTTGAATGTTCTTTGTCTAAACTTAGATGATGATTCGAAAAATGCTTTATAAGGATCAAATCTCAAACGAAGCAAAAAATGAAATTGATCAAAATTCTTAAAACGCTTATGCTACTTTTTAAAATCGACTTGGCACATTTAAAAAGATCATTGCATAAATAAATGAATTGAACGAACTTAATGTAAGTTTAAATGGAGGTTGGCCCAAACATCACAACTGTGGTGAAATTGAATGATCTTAAAATAGATTCAAATGATAATTGTATGAAAGTGACCGGGAAAACCTATATTATCGTGGGTATCTGCTTGCCTTGCTATGACCACTTAGCTCAGCTGGTACCCTCAGCGAAGCCTATGTTCGAAGGAGCAGCGTAAGTCTAGACATTCAAAATATTATCATTAAGAATTTATTTCCAAAAAGTGATGAATTTCCCTCTGTCTGCTAAAAGAATAAATAATTTAAAGCAATTCATAACTCTTTTATGTGCTTCATTTGACTGGCAGCAAATTATATGACATGCTTTCTCCATCCAGACTAAGCCACTTGTTTATAAAGGGTAAATTCTCCTTTAATTTAAATATTCATGTTTTATATTTTATCTTGTAGGAAGAATCTCCAGAACTGGTCTGCGTTGGTTGCTAAGCAGAAAGATGAAGAAGAGCAGAAGAAACCGGTGGAAGAGACTAAGAAGGAGGAAGATAGTAAAACAGAAGAGAAGAAACCAACACCTGCTAAACCTCAACCATCTCGTACGACAAGTAACATGCCAAAGATGTACTTGATAGCAATGATGGGCTAGAATAGGTTATCCGGAAAGCATCTTTTAAAATGTGGCCACGCCCCTTAGTAACCAGCCATCCAGAACTAAATCAACCAGGCAAATAAAAAAAAAAAAAACGTTCTGCCAGAAGCGTCTAGTTAAATGCAACCACGCCCATAAACCAGGCATCAATAATTAAACTATTCCTCGAGAAAGTTGCTTTTCAAATTCGGTCACACCCTGTAGTAATCTGGCATCAAGAAGTTAACAAAACTAAACAAAACTAAACTTTTAATTCATCTCAAGATGAACCTGTCTTAGAGGATCGTAACAATCTCAATCAATAAATTAATTGAGTCTGGTAGAACTCATTGATCTACAAATTAATTTTTTTTTCAAGCAACCTTCATCGTGAGTTCATGTATATGATGATGATGACGATGACGATAAACAGCATTTGTATAGCGCCATTTATTTGCCAAAACATTCAAAGACGCCCGTTACCCAAACATGTGTATTATTCACAGTATTGATGGAAAAGATTTGTTTTGAGTCCAAATTTGAAGGTGCCTGTGTTAGAATTTCGAAGTTGGATAGGTAGAGAGTTCCAAAGACGTGGAGCAACTGCAGAAAAGGCTCTATCCTGTATATTTTTTGACGGATACTGGTTGCTTGAAGCGCAAGTCCTGAACACTTTAGCCCTGGACCCAGATTACTTATTGTAATGAGTGCCATGGGGCCTACAATGGGGTGTAAATATAAACAATTTCTTTTTTATTTGAGATTATATGGTTCATTTGATACCATTTTCAGCATTTGAAATGAATTATTATAATAAAACTATTGTATATTCATCTTTCAAAAATTGTAGGCATTATTTGTACAGACAAAAAGAATCGATTAGCGAGTATTTTGTACATGTAGCTATGCATTTCATGTTAAAACTTTTTTTTTTTTGTGGAGACATTGTTCCAACAAACTTGTACAGTATATCAATGTATGTTGCAATGAAATTTACATGTCTCAATAAATCTTACATTTTTTTCCATATGTACATGACAGGTGCATATATTTAATAGACAGTTTAATAGATAATGATAGCAATATACAGTTTATATAAGATATTATCATATTATTTGAATAAATCTTCCCCTATTCACTGTCCACACAACACTTTTATAATTAAAAAGACTGCAACACAAACAAGAAATCATATTTCTGTCAATACTTTTCTCAGGACCAGCTATCTAATAAATTTTCACCTAAACTTGGCCATTATAACGCTCATACAAGGCATTTACAAATTTTTTTTCTTCTTCAAATTTATGAGTTTACTTATTATCTTTTCTGACTTTAAGATTTATGTAAAGTTTTCGTAAAGACAAATTGAATGAAATTTTTTTACCTCAATTCATTTTACAGTGGAGTGAAAACCTGTTGCTATTTCAAAATGCATATTCATGCTTTTATAATACATATTTATGTGATTATAATCCATATTCATTTTATAAAACACATATTCATTGATTTCAAGTACAAAAACAATCATTTGTAATTCTTTATGATAATCATCAACTTTTTTTCTCAGTTAAAGCTTTATGTTGTAATAAAATATATAAGTTGCTGAATGAACCATAATGTACATAAGACGTGTGCATATTTTAAAATGTAAATATACCTTTCATATTGTTTATTTGTACATAATACTTTTTTTTCGTTACCAATCTCGTGCCAAATTTTTGCTGCTTGTTTTTCTTCACAGTAGACGTAAATTGTAATTGCTTTAAGTTTTATCCAGACTTATGCTCACCTAAATGGGGTAGTAAAACAACAGATTAGAGGTACATGTAACATTGTCAGAAAACACCTTGATAACAAATGTATAAGAAACTTATTAGAGTTATTGTTTTAATGATTGAACGATTGGAGACATTACACAAACATGTAAATGTGTATTTATTGCTTAAAATCCTATTATTGTTAGCCCAGTCATCAATAATGATGATAAACTACATTTGTATAGCGCCATTTACATGTATCTGCCAAAACATTCAAAGGGGCCTGATTCCCTAAATATGTACATTATTCATAAAAATTGCCTGAAAAGATATGTTTTGATTTCAAATTTCAAGTTGTCAATGTTTTTCAGATTTTGAAGTTGGATAGATTACCGGTTATTCATTCCCAGTATAAGTTAATTAAGAAACATGTATGAAGTGCAATCGTTTACCTTTGAAATTCTAAAGTTTAATTTCAATTTTAACCAGTATTTATAAACTAGGAAGATATTAGTATATGATAGGACATGTATATGGAAATACACTTTGATCACACATGAACATTAATCATAATTAATTGCAATCGCCTTTGGTCAACCTGTTAACAACAGTCCAAAAGAGTTCTCCCACCAGGGTTCCAGGAACATAGTCTCTTCGTAGATAAGACCAGAGATCCTCCTCACACCACCCCTCCTGGCAAGTTGGCGGATGGCTGGGTTACAATTACAATCTAAATGTAGGTTCCTTAATAGATTATATATACTTGTCTGCTTGTAAACATTTGATAATAAAAACTTTTACAAATTAAAAGAATATTTGGTTGATTTATTTCATATGTTACAAAGAGTAACAGTTTCTCCTTATCTCTCTTTTCTTATGTGAAAAATGTGAGCATATTTTGTGATTCTTGTTCATCAAATTTGATACAAAAGTGCCAAGATTTATGTCATTTTTACTCCAATTCACTGTATTTAGATGTTTAAATACAAAGCTTCAAGTCGTTTGTAGGCCATTTTATGTTTTACTATAAAGTTTTTTTTGTTTTTTTTGTTTTTTTTTAATGAATACTAGGCTTGTGGCTACATGTTCATATGTATTGCATATTTTTTTTTGTGTGTTATACTCTTGTTACTTTCTGGAAAATTTCAGAAATTGACAATTGTGATGAATTATAAGGAGTGAGGTAAAAGTAAGCAATTCACATTATGACCGGTAAAGGGGAATTTTCCCAAATTTCTAATTAGTTGATAGAAACACGACCCTGAAATGGGTATGATATAAGACTTTCTCGCACCATTATATACTGCCGTTTCCTGAAAATAATTTTGATATAGGATTGTGTGTTTATTAATTTTCAAACAATTGTCATTGGCAGTTATGTGTTTTTATTTTGGTCATGAAGATGGAATTGAAAGAAGGGAAATGTTTTTTTATTTGATTTTGTTTTCCAGGAAACGAATAAGTTCATGAACTGAGGAGTGTGTATTAAGAGCTACTGTCTGAGAGAATCAGGCAGGGGGTGGAACATGGGGGTCGGCAATTTTCTTTCATACTTTGAGTTTAACACATTATAGGTTAAACTTAGAAAAATAGTATTAGAATTTTATAATCATAATTATCTTCATAATTATCACAACCCCTTAAAATGGCCTTTTCGGTACTACTTAAATTGGCAAATTTCAAATTAGCACAGTTTTTCAACACTAATAAACTGTATTTAAAATTCTGCAAATCATTTGAAATTTAATGGCTGACTTTTCCAAACCTATCCCTATAACGCTGTATAGGTGATTTTTACATAAGTAATTGGATCATTCCATTATCTCAGGAGGGGTGACGCAATTTCCTGACTTTTTAGGAATTCCAAAATAGCCTATTTTGGGCTATCTTTGACGTGCTATAAAAAAAATGGCCCAAATTTTTCTGAGCTGATTTTAATGTGGGCTATGGGACCAACCCAGGTGAAGTCATTCAGGTTTCAAATCTGTGGAGTGTCTTTTACTTTTTGTCACCAGCCGCTTAAAGTATGCTCTTTTTCAAAATGGCCAAAAAAGTGTAGTTTTGTGTCAATGTGTAAATCTCTTCTATTATCTTGGATATTGCACTGAAAAGCATTCAGAATTGTTGTAGAATGAGCCATTCTATGAACTAATATATATTTTTTATTCCTTCACAAATGTTTTAAATTTAGTTATTGAATTATACCCATAATACTGAAATAGACGGATCCACAGGAACAATGAACTAGAAATTGTCACTGTACATACGTGTATAAGGCAATGTATTATTGGAAGTCAATCATGACGATAATAATTTGGTTTTATTAGCTTTGTTTTCATGTTCGAGATATTGAGTTATGGAATATAAGTAGAGTTTTTTTTCTTCTAATTATTATTTTTAAATTCCTACAATAGAGGGCGTGTACTAAAAAAAAATCTTCAAATTTTCACTCTGAAAAAAGAGAAAGAAACAAAATGGATGGACAAAAATGTAACTGCAATGAAAATAGATCATTTATTTTTCATTTTGAGACTCAAAATCACATGATCACTGACATGCAACAAATAAAGAGACCCACGCCCTTCACCAGAGTTGGCGCTCTGCAAAAAAAGTATATATAAATAAAAAAAATACACTGTTTGTCATAATGGTGGAATAATTTTGTCTGGCTCCAGCGACATTATGTTGCTTTGGCTTTAATTTCTTGAATGTGTTCGTCACCGCTTTCAATCTTCGGGATCCTGGCAATATCTTGGACATTCCCTCAACACTTCCCGGGATTTTTCTTCCAAAAACTTTTCCCCCTTATTTTTGGGCCCCTTTTTGTTTACGCGACCCACCAAGGCCCCCTCAGTCCTACCCCAAGGAACACGTCTCAGGTGTAGAGTTGTCATTGTTCTTTAAGTAAATCCAGTTTTATGTTACAAGCTAATTCTTTTGTCTAGAGGGAGGAATGAACCTCAGTAAAAAAAAAAAAAAAAAAAAAAACGAACAAAACAAAACAAACAATAAAGGGGGGCTTAGCCCCTAGATCTTGTTTATAGGCCTATGAGAGATGGGAAAAATGATCAAAATGAAACTATAAGCTTACTAAATATACAAAAAATTGAGGTTACCCCTCAAACACCCTTTCACCATCACATTCTGTGAAATATCATATTTTACATCAGGGTAAAAAAATGCCGTAAGTTTTACCTACCTTGTTGGTTTTCAGCAAATTTCTCAGAGAAATTTCGGCATCAGATGCTCTCACGACGACAGATTTTCGGTATACAGTTAATATGAACAACATTATGGCGCTCACACCGGTCGACGGTCACGACATGATTTGTTTCAGGTGACCCATATTACCTGCTAGCCCATATTACCTGCATTGACCCTATAGAAACCTGAAATGTGAGCTGTGTTAAAGTAATTTGGAGTAGATCAATAAGGATGAGAGGGGGAGGGCTCAATGATTTCCAAGCACCTTTCTGCAAACATGGGGGTTTAACCCGCAGCGAATTGTTCTTTTGAAGAAAAAAAAAAGAAACTAAAAATTAATGCGAGCGTACAGCGCGAGCTGAAAATCCTGTCAGTAGATACCTAAATATTGTGAGCTGTGTTCGGGGAGGGGGGGGGCAGGGGGCTCAATAAAATCCGAGAGCCAAAAAGATTATAGAAGAGACTATAATATCTGCCCCAAATTATATAGACCATTTACATAATATTATCCGAGTCGAGCAAAATTATTATATTAAGACGGTCGATGATACCTATACGGTACCAACAATATTGGAGGAGTGGGCTTATTGATATCCGAGTGAACCCCCCCCCCCTCCAATATTTTTTTTTTACTTTAAAAAAGTTTAATCTTACTAAATTCTTTATTTCTCTTGATAACTAATTGCAAATACTGAATACAACTAACACAAAAATCTTCAATTTTCTTTAGATAAGGAACAAACAAAGGAGTCAGAGTCACTTGTCTTGAAAATCCTGACAGGGTATACTACAACTAAAAAATGATATCATGGGGGTATCCTTTTAGGAATACCTCCACATATTTAAGTTGGGGTAGTCCCCTGGCCCTCTCTTTCTGACGTCTATAATGATTTTAATATAAATCGTTGTGTGTACCAGTAGAACTCAATTAAAGCGATATACAAATTGCCAGATTTTTCATCTTTATCGTTGTCATGTAACTTCATGTAGTCATCTTTGGTGACATTAGATTATGTGCATGGATCGTACTAAGATCGATATGTGAGACTCGTAGGCCTAAATGATTATTGAAGATTTGTACTGTTTCTAAAAGTACATGTACCCATTGATTTCCATTTGATTCAAGGGCGTAAATACCGTGTCGAGGAGTGGGGGGGGGGATGAGCGAATAAAGTTTGCCAACTTGTTTGACTGCCTTGATTACTGTTCATATTAGGAAAGGAAAAACTAATGCGAGCGCAAAGCGCGAGCCGAAAATTTTAAGCTAAAAGTTGGAGATATTTGTGCATTATAGCTCAAATTTAAGCTGAAATTGGATATGTTTGTGCATTAAAGGTCCTATAGGCCTGTAGTATACACGAGCGCGAAAAAAATATATAGGCTATAGGCCTATAATGATAATAAAGGTGGCGGAACGGATTTGAAGGTCACGGGTCTTGATAAAAAGGGCACAGTTCTGAGAAGGGTTACACTTTATGCGGCGGTCACAACTCGTCGTAGGCTACGGGGCACGTGCCATCGACGTAGCCTGCGTTGCATGTGCAATGCACGCACAGGTCCTAATTCAACTTCTGCGATTCCTGCAATTCTATAGTAAGGGTATTGTAAAAACTTTCTGCACGTCGTACATGCATTGTACCTGCGAGGTACCTCCGCTGCGCGAATTTTCTACGAAATCCATCGTAGGGAGTTGCACGTCGAAGGTACGGCAAGTTGTGACCGCCGCATAAGATAAGAGGCATGGATCTAAAGGGAAATGTATTCGGAGAGTGGAAAACTAATGCGAGCGCGAAGCGCGAGCCGAAAATTTTAAGGTAAAAGTTTGAGATGTTGGTGCATTGTAGTTCCTCTTTAGTATCAGCGAGCGCAAAGCGCGAGCCGAAAATTTTAAGCTGAAATATATGTTTGTGCGAAAACAAAAGTTAAACAAAGACATACAGTAGAGGCGGCGGAAAGGATTTGAATGGGGGACTCAATGGGAAAAAGGCACATTTTCTGAATAAGGGGACACTTTAGATCAGAGGCATAGACCTAAAGAGAAATGTATTCGGAGAGGGAGGAGGTACGAAGAAAATTTGTCTTTGAATGTATACTTTTAAGGCTGCCTTGATTCCTATTCATTTTAGTAATGGAAAAAAGTAATGCGAGCGCGAAGCGCGAGCCAAAATTTTTAAGCTAAAAATTGGAGATATTATTTTGGGCAGTATATAGATCCTATTTAGTATCAGCGAGAGCGAAGTGCGAGCCGAAAATTTTGTATCTACTTAGAAGATACATTTTACTTGCTTTGTTAAATAACAGCGATAGAAAACCAATTCACAATCTTTGCTATGAAAAGTTTGTGGGCTGCAGGCCCCAAGCCCTCCAACAACCTAGCCCGCACATAACTACATTAATGTTTTGTTTGTCAACAACACCCTTTCCCAGCTGTGCCCTTACCTAAGGTTTGTTCCCAGACGAGGGCATTGGATCCAACCTTCTATTACCTACGTTACTGTTTGTTACTTAGTGCGAGGTTGCATAGCGACCGAGCAGGAAAATTTTGGGGTTTTGGAGTAAAAAAGAGGCCAATTTTAGTATTGAAAGCGCTATTTTAACCAATAACACAATATCTAGTGTATTTTTTTTTCATTTCTTTCTTGAAAACTGGGGGGGGGGGGGATGTTTGTACAGGCCATCCCCCCCTCCTCGAAATCTGGGGGGGATGTATCCCCCCCATCCCCCCGGGATTTACGCCAGTGATTTGATTGAAGTTATTCTGTCATTATGCCTTCATTATCATATTCCTATATATGTGATATAAGTAATTTATGAGTTTTATGTAGAATTTAGATGTATATTTTCTAACAGGGACAGTCCATTAGCGATATGGGGGTGTTAACAAATGAAATACCTCAAATTAAATTTGCCTACATTTTATAAGGACATATCTGCTTGGTATGAAGTGCTTTTCAACACTTTTGGGGTTTATTGCAAGTAATTATAGTACATTTGGCAGCAGGTACAAGATTCCATATTTTCATGTTTTTTTGAAAAAGGCCTATTTTTAGCAGCTTCTAACAAGAAAAGTTGAAGACACTCCACGGATTTGAAAGCTATAATGGATTGACCTATGTTTGGGACACATTCTGTGAAAAAATCAGCCTGAAAAAAGTTGGGCCATTTTTGTTACACTCCCGTGAATATTGCCAAAATTTCCCATTTTTCTCCTTCCTGAAAAATGCAAAAAATGGCAACATCCCTATTGCAAAAATGGTACCTTCCAATCCTTTGTTTCAAATTTTATTTACATGCCTGCAAAGAAGAACATTTAAATTTAAAGCCCTGCAAATTTTATTTGAATCGAATAATTTCAAATGACTTTTAATAGGTCATGAAAATGACCATAAATTGAAAAATGCAAGGCTTTGAAATCACCCAAAAAGGGTCAATTTTAGGGGGGTCGGATAACTATGAAGATAATTATGATCAGAAATTTTTAACCCCATTTTCGGGGGACCTACCCTCTATGTACTTAAACCTCAGAATATAAAAGAAATCCGCCGACCCCCATCTTCCAACTTTTTTCAAATCTGCCTGATTCTCTCAGACAGTGGCTCTTAAACAGTATTAAGTTTTGCTTCTAGTTTGTAAACCGCACCGCCGATCTTTTGTTAGATTAATTCCTTGCTGCTTTGTGAATATTACCATTTTAATATCAAAAGGCTGTAAAAAAAATGTATATAGTAAAATAAACTTCAAAGAAAGATTTTGGAGTGAAACCCAGGTAGATGAGTATACTTTATATCATAAATCTTTTTTTGTTTTGTATGTACAATTATGTTGTTATTTGAAAATGGATTGTTATGTATATGTGATATTTTTGACAAAGTATTGTCTCCCTTCGCGGAAGGTTTTTAGATGAAATCGACCTAGAAGGAATATGGGCATGATGCAAAGATTATATTTATTGTAAAGAAAAAGAATTTCTTTTTAGAAAAGAAATTAAAGAAGTCTAGTCTATTAAACGCAAGGCATCCTAAATACTGATTTGTGCTCAGTCATGCCAGGATTTTAATATTATATCATGTTGTTTTAATTGCTCATAATTCAAAACATAATTTCCAGAATATTTAGGAAAAGATCTGGTTAGTCAAGATATTAATATACTGTATCCAGCCCTCCCTTTCTTCATTTTTTAAGTTTTTAAACAATTTCATGTGCAGATAAATTAATTTTACATGATTAGTGGTAAAAATTTTAAAGTGATCTTGAGATTAAATTATTAAAAATTAATGAAAGATAAAAGATCGTCAGATAGATTGCAGGTAATACCAAGTAACCGTAATAGCTGTAAATTTTTAAGACAAATTAGAAAAATGTCGACTACAAGCAAATTACACAAGGTGTAGTATACATGTACTTTTGGGTGATCTAATGTTTTTCCAGAATATTTTCTTAGGATTCTTACAATATAGTTACATACATGTCTATGTAGGTGAGTACATACATGTCTATGTAGTTGGGTGGTTTAAAGAGCAATTGTAAGATTCTACACTGTAAAGACTGACCTTCTTTGAAAACAGGTTTGACAAATTACATGTATCTTGGAAAATTTCATCCACAGCACCGCAATTGGTTGCAGCAGTCTACAGACCAGTAAAATTGTGTGACTTATTCTATCAAGAATAATTTCCCTTTAAAGGGCTCATAATACATTGTACGTGCATTTTGTGTACTGGACAGTACAACTAAGGGCCACTACAAGATCCTAAATACTAGTATTTCTAAATCTAAACACTGGGCCATGTTGCTATGTATTGTTGCAACCTTGAGAAATTATTCTACATGTACCAAAGTTTATGACGGCAAACCCTTTTATTAATACACTGTATTATTCTGTACATTTACACATGGCCTACAGAATACCCATTCAAATCTGTACAAAAGTTTTGAAAGCTTTTCATGTTCAATGCAGGTATCTTTGAATTTGAATAGGTCTTTGTATGTTGCAATATGTTTCATGTTTTGTGCTTTGTATAAGAAATCAGATGCCTGAGCAATAGAATTCAATAGATTTTATTTTAATTCAGAGATGCAATACCATTTGTCTTGATTTGATTTGAAAATAAACGACATAGACTAAGGTAATATTTGTTTTCAAGAATGTGTTATTTTTGTCACGATTATGTCAAAGATATCTGCCTTATCCTAGCCTCTTTGATCTTCCTCTTTCTTACTTCACAGATGCCACTCGGTATCATTAAAATATCCTAAAATTGGCAAAAAAAAATCCTTGAAAATGAATTAATAAATAATTCATAAAATTAACCAAATTAATTAATTTGCAGTACAAAATTCCCTGATAAGTGACATTACTGTTACTTGTTCTCACCTTCTCTCTCTCTCTCTCTTACTCTCCCTTTATACCCATAATTCTCTCTCTACCTCTCCCCATCCCACCACGCACTCTCTTACGCATAAGCACGCACACACATATTCATACACACACACACAAACACACACACACACACACACACACACACACACACTCTCTCTCTCTCTTTCTCTCCCCTTCACCCACACCCTTTGCACTGTTTCTTTCTGCCTCTTTCTCTCTCTATTCCACTCTGCCTCTCCCCGTCTCACCACACTCTCTCTTACTCATAAGCACACACACGTATTCATACACACACACTCACACTGTTATTCTCTCTCTCTCTCTCTTTCTTTTCCTCTCTCCCTTTGCCCATTTTACCCCTATTTCTTTCTGCCTCTTTTTCTCTTTCCCACTCTCCCATCCTCTCCCTGTTTCACCACGCTCTCTCTCGCAGAGATTTATCATGCTGTCTCTCGATACACGAACGTAAAAAAAAAAAAAAAAAAAAAAAAAAAATAGAGGCCCAAATAAAAAAGAGAAAAAGAAATATTACTATCAGGAGAGGGCGCCTGACTGTGTTTTGTGCTAGAGTTCCTTTATTCTTCGAGGGATGAAACTCAAAGAATTCACCAATTAAAAGGGCGATCAATTAAAGCACAATGGACTGTGTATATAAAAACAAATTCACCAATCAAAAGGGCAATCAATTAAAGCACAATGAACTGTGTATATAAAAACAATTTCGCCAATTAAAAGGGCAATCAATTAAAGCGCAAAGGACTGTGTATGTAAAAACAAATTCACCAATTAAAAGGGCAATCAAATAAAGCACAGTGGACTGTAAAAACAATTGCGTTTACTAGGATCATCATAATAATTATAATTTTTGAATGAAATTCAATACTGATACTTAATGTTTCTAAATGATTAAGTTACAATCAACTAACAATAACAAAAACATCACACCATCATAATGAAAACAAAATGCAAGAGCTAAAATCTAGTAAAAAATATTTTTATACATAAATATATATTTTTTTTAATTACGATATTCTTTGTTAGCCTGTAAGTTTCTACTCAGAAATATTTGAAAAGATGCAATTTGAGATAATTATATTTAGCAGAAGAATAATTGCAATAGAAAAAATATATTTTCATCTTTGTGTAAGTTATTTTTTATTGCCACAACATGGTCAGTGATCTTATTCGTTATGGAAATAATGTATTAGAACGAAAGTAAGTCAAGTAAGTCACGAGGGAAGACATGCTTTTCGGGAGCTCTCGATTTTCACGTGAATTGGACCATTTCTCGGGACTTTTATAAGAGGAGTGATACATGGTCTGAAGCGGAAATTTATGGTGACTATTAAAGGATTTTGAGTGTTTTATGTGAATTTTTTCGAAAATTTATGAAGGAGTAATTCGAAAAATTATCACCATCGCGTGCTGTTACTGTAGAAACGCATCTTAGTTGCGCAATTGGCAACACAACTACTGCTACTACCATACTATACGCGCTACTCTACATCTTGTGACGTCACAATGACCCGGTCTGGAAAGAAAAAGATTACATCCAATTTGCCAATCGACAATGGTCCTACGGCTATGAAAGAACCAGAGGATGTTAATGATAACCAGCTACTCATCTTTATCAAGGAAGAGATGGCGAAGTTATCCAAATCGTTGGACATCAAGCTCCAAGCACTTGAAAGTGCCATCGAAGGCATGAGAGAGGGGCAAAACAGCATTGTCAATTCTTTGTCTTTCCTCAACGAGCAATTCGAGGAACTGAAAGTAAAAACTGAGAAGTTAGAGAAGACAAATAAGGATCTGGAAAAGAAGAACAATAATCTCGAGAGGAGACTTGTAGAAATCAATGGCAGGCTCAATGACTTAGATCAATACCATCGGCGTATCAATCTAGAAGTTGTAGGAGTCCCAGAACAACGAGAAGAGGACCCAGAGAAAATCGTCCAACAACGCTGGCAAAGCTGGTCAGCCCCAGAAATCACGGCCGACTTCGACGTCGTTCATCGACTGGGGAAGAGCTCAGAAGAAAACATAACTCACGACCGATTATATTGGAGATTCAAAAGAACCGGGCACGTAACACATCTATCACGCCAAGAAGAAGCTGAAAAACACAGTGCGAAGGATCTGGGATAACCAGAAGTGATGCTAAAATCTTCATCAACGAATCTCATACCCTCTACAAAAGAGTTGTTGAAAGAAGTGAACAAGGCGCGTAGAGATCTGGATACAAGTTCCTGTGGACACAGATGGTCGTATCTGCTTGAGGAAAGAATGACAAGTGTCCACCCATCGTCATCAACTCCAGGGAGGACATTGTCAAAATAAAGTAATTTATTCTCATGTTAATAACCAACTTCAAAACCCCTTTTGGATTTTAATGAATGAATCCAATTCATCCCACTCTCAAAAAGAAGCAATAGAATGTGATAACTTATCTTTTGATGTGATATCAACGCCTTAATTACCCATATTTCAATTTGTATAAAGATCGCTTATTGAAAATTCATGGTCTGTTTCACATGTGAATATTCAGTTCTTTACAACAAAATTTTGAATTCATTTATAGATATATATGAATGTATTTCAAAGTAAATTTTAGTTTAATTGCCTTCCTGAAAAATTTTTGGAATGTAAAGATATTAACAATTCACGATCCACATTACAACATAGAATTATGTAGAACAGGCAAGAGGTGGAGGTGTTGGGGCTTATGTTCATCATTCCTTAAACTATTCTCGAATTAATCGATTTATCATTACCAAATGCTGAGTGTCTTTGGTTAAAAATACATGTTCAAAATGAAGCATTATATTGGAGTAATATACAAGAAAACCAAGGAACGAATATAGATGAATTCAATCAGAACTTAAAAGTTTTAATTGCAGAAATTGAATTTAGAACAAGAATCTTTGTATCATTGTGGGAGATTTCAATATGGATTTTATGTCTAAGAAGATAAAGTAATTATTTATTCGCCTTATGCAATCGTTTGGTTAAGGCCAGGTGATTTCCTTCACCAACACGAATTACTAGTTCAAGTTGCACCCTTATCGATCAAAATATTTATAAATATTTCATCTGTTGTATTCATCTAGTTGTATTGAGGCTGGAATATCTCGAAGCTTCCAATTATTTTGCCACTTTTGAAGAAATTTCAATGCAATAACAGGAGAAGAAAACAATATATACTCAGAACTTTTGAAATTTTCAGTCGATTCCTTTAAAAATGATATGATGAAATGAAATTGGACAGATGTATATGGATTGTTTCGAGCCAACGAGGCGTATGATAAATTCTGTGTGAGATGTTTAGAGGTATGTGATAAAAAATGCTCACATTGAGGGAGATACATTGGCATCAAAAGAAACACATAAACATGGAATAAAACACGCTCGATAAAAGAATCCAATTTCGGAAAAGCATCAAATGTTTCAAAGACGATAAGTCTGGTTTTAGTAAAGTTCAATTTTCGATAATATAAGAAATATAGAAATATTACTTACTTCGATTGTTAGAATCTCAAAAAAAATGTACTTGGGGACTATTTGAAAAAAAGGATAAGTCTAACAGCAAGAAACCTGGAAACATATAAACGAACTATTGAACAAAATAACTCATGTAATTAACAGCAAAAATAGAAAAAAAAAATCTGAAATTGATGGTGTACCATGGAATACAACTCTCCAAAGGACATTGGGCTAAATGTTATTAATGATTTTTTGTCAACGATAGGCAAAAATTAGCTAGATAAAATCGATTCAAATGTTTAATCAAAACAGAAATATTTGACCATGAACGTCCGAACTACATCTTCTTTTTCTTCACCGGTGATCAGCCAGAAAGTGAAACTTAATTATGAATCTTGAATCATCAAAAGCATGGTGTTTGATAATATACTGTAGGCTTTTATTTAATGCAGTAGACTATGTCTGTGAACCACTTACACATGTATTTAATGTATCATTCTGACAGGTGTTTTCCCCAAAAATATGAAAATAGTTTAAAGTGATCCCAATATATCAAAAAAGGATTGAAATGTTTATCTGGCATTATCGACCTATTTCGATATACCATTATAAGTAAGATTTGAAAAATAGTGAATGCTCGCTTGATGAGCTTTCTGAATACAAACAAATTCTTCCGCGAACATCACAATATGGTTTCAGAATGGTTATAGTCAAAAAACTCTCGCTGATAAATTTGATAAACGAATTAACACATTTCACTGACGAGGGTAGAATAACTGTTGGAATTTTCATAGACTGTTGCCAAAGACATTTGATACACATATGGATCATACAGTGCTGCAAAATAAGCTGAATCATTATGGCAATCGAGGACTTCCATTAAACTGGTTTAAAAAATTACCTGGATAAACAGATATCAGTATGTTTGTTATGATTGGTATGGAATTCAGAGAAAAGAAATTACATGTGGGTTCCACAGGGTTCAGTCTTAGGACCAACTCTCTTTTACTATATATAAAGTGATTTATCAAATTCCTCTTCAATATTTCAAACTTTCGTTTATTTGCTGATGATGAGCCTGTTTCACACAATTTGACAAGGAGAAAATGAGAATACAACTAGGGAGAAGTAAATAAACACCTATCATCAGATGTTGTCAGGGTGTGAAGCTAATAACTTACTATAAATGTATCCAAAACAATTATATGCTTTTTAAGAATAGAGGTAAAAAATATATTAACTTCAGAGCAGTTGGAAATAAAAGGTAAAGTTTTTGAACTTAGTTGATATCAGTGCCATTTATAGGTCTAATATTGATGAGAAACTTAACTTGGGAGAAACATATTATAAGATGTAATGTATATGTTATGCCGAGCATCAAAAAAGGAT
>CALNVZ010002389.1:0-30325 GCA_940671915.1 Paracentrotus lividus | reverse complement strand
GTCAACATTCGTGCATGATTTGTTGAATAACAAACTTCCTCAACGTTCATTATTATTTCTCATTTGTTAAACACCTTACGAGACAAGAAGCAACGAAAATAAAGAATATAAACACTCATCAAATGTAAGGACAAATCTGGAAACAGTCTGTTCGTATTCAGGTTGCTGTCATATGGAACTGCTCTTCCAAATGATATTTTAGAGAAAATTAAATCACGGAAAACTTTTAGACAATCATGTTAGGCAATCTTCTTTGCAGAGTATATCATATTTAATTAATTTCGTATGTAAATAGTGTAAATACTGTAAAATACGATGTAATAATTTATTGCTCACATATGTTTTAAATATGATGTAATAATTTGTACATTGTTTTAATATGATGTAATAATTTGTACATATGTTACTTTACGTAAATGTATATATAATCACAGTAAGCAAATAGACGGGCCAACCTAGACTGCTATAGCTATTTTAGCTTGGTTGTTGGCTCCATTTACCAAATGCATATTTATGTTGAATTCTGTTTATGTATATTTTTTGCAATGTTGGTAATAAATAAATACAATACAAAAATAAACATAGGGCAATGATGCTTGTTCAAAATGATTACATTTTGAATAATACAATTTATTTACGTAGAAATAAATGTTCATGACCTTGCCTTCCATAGCATTAGTTAATGTTCACAGACTGAATTTTGATCATTGAAATGAAATGTTTGTAATCTAATTCATATCCACTGACGAACTGACGCATTGTAAATAAATACATTCCTTTGAATACGCTTACATCTGATTAAAATATATACAAATTTTCCACAGTAACTCAGTTATAAATACAACATATCAATTTAAAAAAGGGTTTGTAAAAATGATATTGCAGCTCCAACACTTATGGCAATAGGGGTTATAAGTTAAATTATATAAGGTAACACGAAGAGCTTCTAAACACCTGAAGTATTATATGTCATGTATTTAGAGATTATAGAATATTTATCAATATAAAATGGTAAACGTGAGAAAATATGAAATAGGTACTAAATGTTTTCAAAAGATATGTGTATGAGGTCTTTAATGAAACCCTGAAGATTTTTCTCGCTGACACACATAAATCATTTTTTATAATTTACTTCTTTCAACAACAAAAAAATAAATAAATAAAAAAAAAAAACCCTCAAATTTTGTGTTACAAGGAAAAATGGCAGTGACACAAACCCCTTGTTCAAAGCACTGCTGAGTTCTAGTGTTGTGCTAAACCTATACAAAGCTATAGACACGTCGTACAGGTGCAAAATTGACTTTACTTGATTAATGAAATAGGGGAGACTGGGGTAATTATGGCCCCCTTTCCTACATTTCCTATTACTAGCATTAAATGAAAAGACCAATAATATTCTAATTATGTCAAAATACAATCAGTCTGTATACCTATAATACACAAAGGAAAGTATAAACCTGTGATTTCTCGTTTGCATATTAATTACCATTATTTTAACAACTTTGTGGAGCCATAATTACCCCCACGGGTTTTGGGAGTATTTATGGCCCTTATTGTCATGACTGTATGAATTAAAAGACATTATGCTAATTAGATATGGTAATGTAAAATGAATGTTGTTGGATGTTCGTAATACTCTTTATCAACCACCAACAATGATTTAATCAATAATTGCTTCAGCCAAAATGTTGAAATTTTGCATTGATAGCGATACATATTATTTATGTACATAGTCATGCAAGTTAATGTCCCCATCTGCGCTATACACTGTGTATGCATTGGATTCCATAATTACGCCGAGTGACATTTTCAATTTGATCCTTCTTTACAGCTCTACTATTTAAGATATTCAGGTGGAAATTTTTCTGTTGTGTTTGTTAGTTCCTAGAGTCTCTGTTTCAATCAAAATTTCATCTTAAATTATTTTAATCAATGATATATCACACCCCAAATAAAAAAGCAGACTCGCCACTTTCCGATGATTGCCATACATTTTAGGCTCCCCTAAGCACAAAACTTGAAGTAAATAGTTTATTTTTCTCATATGATAGTAGGAAGAGTTTAGCTAGGCATGTGTAAAAATGTAATTATCATTGTGTAATGCAGCAAAGAATTATAAGCTCTCACAGAGAAAGAGACCATAATTATCCCGGGGCCATAATTACCCCAGTCTCCCCTACTCAAGAATGCCCCTACTTATTGTATCTCAAGATAAAAAACAACACCATATTAGATTTGAAAGAAAAATTGCACTTTTCTTGGTTATCAGCAAGAACTTTTTTTGTAAGGGCCTCGGCTCGTTATCGTCTAAATATAAATTATCGGTTTTTATTACTTAGCATAGTTTTTTCTCGGTCATGATACCACACCTGATGAACTTAAATGTATTGTTATGCAATTAACATGTTTACAATACAATTAATACAATGTATATTAATTACAATCACTTTATCGTTGATTGGGACAACTCAAATTATTTGAAAACGATCTTAACTTTTCTTGCACTGAAATAATAATTACTTTATCTGATTATGCATTACACAAATAAACTCAGAACAGTTATATTAATATAAATATGTACAGGGATATAGTGAAGTTCGATGAAGAGTTTGCGTCCCCCAATGCTGCTCAAACAGCGTGAGAAATGAGATAATTCTCCCATGAATCAGCCTGTGATAAAAAATAAATAATAACATTTTTCAAAATAATAATGGAAACAATGTACGTAATTTCACAATTATGATAATTTCATACTAAGTTTTAATCGAGTATAAATTAAATCATATACACCTTGCATTTACAATGAAATGATGATTACCTACTATTCCAGTTATCATTGTTAATCATGAATTATCTTTACTTTCCCTTTGATATCTCTGTACTAAAATGATGATAGACCTAAATATTTTGTTCAAAATGAAAATAGAAATATGCTTGCTGAGCTAAAATCATTAATGTAAATGAAGTTTATATTACAAAACATGTAAGTATTTACGAAACTATTATCCTCAGAAAACCTGCCACACAGTAGGATCAAGAAAACAACTTTGAAAGCGAATATCTAAAAAGATACGAAAAACATATTCGTGCTACATGAAGAATGCAGAAAGCAAGATTGAAGAAAACTACAGACCTAGACAGAATGATATAGAAACTATGATTTTCGCAAAATATAGGCCTACTATACTATCATGAGGACAAATTACTGGAAAGAAAATGAGGCGTGTTATCATATCAAGAAAGAAAGCAATATGAAATGAACAGTATGGTGTATTATTGCATATATGACAATGAACATGATACTTACATCATGCTTAACATCCACTACGATTCTGCCTCCTGATGTACGGTGAGCCTTGAGATGAGAGTCCAGTCTGCCGCCCTCTTTAGTCTCACACCACCACAACCTATATAAAGAGGATGGTGTGGATTGGATGAGATACCAGAGTGGGGAAGTCAAATAGTCAGACATGACACATAACGTATGGTTATCAAAATAGATTGCAAACTGCAAAATCATGTGCAATATGAGGTTTGGGTAGAATGAACAAAACTAAATTAAATTTAAATTCAACGCTATGCACTATTAAATAAGTTTTGAACAAAATGACCTTAAAAACAACGGGAAAAGAGTGATAATGATAATATTGAGCTTGTAATGTTAAAGGTAGTGTCATCCTTTTTCACAAATTGCGAAAACTAATGCAACTTGGCATAACTTTAGAATATGATCTACCTATACTGTCTATTTAATCGTACTGTCATAGGTTGCCTAGATCAGTAATATGAAACGACAATCTGACTACCAATCTAAACCAGCTCTCCATCAACATCGTCGATATTACAGCGCGTGCAGCACGGATCGCACACAGCAATATACACACGGCGCATCAGCGTGCGTTATTCTCTGCGCTAACGGTCAACGGTTCGCACCGTACGGTATATTTTTCGAGGTTCGAAAAAATAGGAATGAATTTTGATAATCGCAATATAATGACAAACATACACATTTGAGCATAATCATGTTGTGGGAAGATAGAGTCATTGATATACTTCAATATCCTCTCAAAAACTAGAAATGTAAAAATTTTGCCTGCAAAAGGCTGACACTACCTTTAAGTGGTGAGATTTTTTTTCTTCTTTTCGTTTCTTTGCTTTTTTTTTTTTTTTTTTTTTTAATCTATAAAATAAAGACTGAAACTTACATAAAGCCCCCCCCCCCAAAAAAAAAAAGCAAACAAGGAAAAAGAAGAAGGAAAAAGTGAAGGTATATGAAAATGTGTTTTTGATTGCTCTTGTACAATTGCAAATAAGATACCGAAGAGAAGATTGTGCTTACTGAAAGCCATTATATTCAACAGGCGAGCCGCGTTTCTATTTAGTAATTTAGTTTCTACTTATGAAACCCAAGTTTTCTTTTCTTTTTACACATTTTTGCATAAATTAAATGCGAGAGAATAACTTACATTATTTCTTCCATAGTCTCGACATGTCTGCAGCACTCAACGATGTCAATCCAGCCTAGTGCTCTACTTCCTACCCATTAATCTTCTTTTTTTTTTTTTTGACATGTTTTAGCATAAATTAAGTGTGAAAAACTAACTTACGTTATATATCTCATAGTCTTGACATTTCTGCAGCACTCAACGAGGTCAATCAAGTCTTCCTCATCTCTACACCTCACCCACTGCATGTGTAGCCCATATAGGTTCTTGGTATGTTCTCTGATCAGAAGACCCAGTCCTCTCATCGTCTCTCTCGATACCATCGTCTTCTCTGATGGGAGTGATATCGGTGTTCTCAGGGTGATATGTGTGAGTTGCTCTCCTCTGGTCCGTTGAAGACCAGCCGTGATCTGAGAGATATCTCTCTCTGCATCATCGATAGTGATATTGATAATTACCAATCCAGGAAGAGATGAGAGCAGACCTTCGTAGCTTTGTGACGTCACTCTCTGGGCTATTAGCCCTTTGACGTGTGGGAGCTCGGGAGGAGATGGAGGGAAAGTGATAGAAGAGTCTGATATCCTGAGATGGTGCAGTGTGGTGAAGGATGCAAGGCAGTCCCATAGCCCTTTGGTCACGTCTGCAGATATGATAGACTCCTCTAGTATTACATTTGCAACCTGGAAAGTAGATAGAGAGTAATGGATTGAAGGGGAAGGGTGCAGCTTTGTATCATATTTGCTTTTTGTTATATTTATTTATTTATTTATTGTTTATGGGAATCAGACTTGTAACCTTTTTTTTTCTTTTTATTTATTTTATCTTTTGATTAATTGATCGATTTGTACACCTTACTCACCTTTTCTCCAATTTCTCAGAAAAGGTAAGTTTTAAATATTTAGTGTGCAAAAATCAATTCAGGCTTTCATCCCAATTTTTTTCATCCTATTTGGTGTTGTAGATCTTGATATATATATATTACAAGTTTTCTAAAGTCAAGACAAAAATGTACTTAAGGCATGCTTTTTCATGGGTTTCGCACATGATAGCCATGAATTCAGCGCACCGAAACAATAATATGTGTGTAATTTATATTAGCTCATCGCCGCAAAACGTTTCGCATAACTTTTGTTTTACAAAAGCAAATTATACAAAACAAAGTGCATCAGCAAGAAGAATCCTTTGGCTTTAAATTGATACCACATTCACATAATAATTTTTTCGACTGTACCACATTTTTGGACACAGACTGTACTTCAACTTAATATTTCATTTTTTATGTCGCAAAGGTCGATTCCCCAAATCTTTTAAGCGAAGGCATAATACTGAGTCCTTGACTCATCACTGATTCAATCGTCATTCCGGTATAAAAATGGATTTTATAAACATATCTTCTTTAAATTCAGATTCAGATTTATTTGGAAATAGATAAAAAAACAAAACATCAAAATACAATTTGTAGAGTGTAAAATAACAGGATTGCTATAAAAAAATAATTAAGTTAAAAACCTGTTAACAAGCAACCCTTGACATACACAAAGATGACGTAGAATTATAATTCGATAATTTTTTTTACCGAAAGCTACCGAACAGATCTGACGTAAGCCAATGTGTGATCGTAAGATAATTTTTTGAAAAGGGCTGTACATAACAATCAAGGTACTATCAGATAATTCGTTTTTCCGTTTTGGAAACGGAAAAAGCAAAAACTGATTCTGATTTGGTGAAAATGGCAGAAAAACAATCATTGATCGATATTTCCTATCAGAAATGAAATATGTAGAATAAGAAAAAAAATGAAAAAAACGAACAGTTTTGTTTCGTTTCACTTTTTTTTTAAATATCGTTTTTTTCTTTCTATTTTCTTGTTGAAAATAAGAAAATCAAACACTCGTTTGCAATCAATTGTAATTTTTTATTTTGTAATGACAAAACAAAATATTGAACACCTCTTCTGATTCCCTTTTATCGTTTTTCTGTTTTGTTTATATATAAGGAAATATTGATCTCGTTAAATTATTTCCTTTTTCCGTTTTGCGTGAGGAGCCAGAACAAAGGCACTCCAAAGGGAAGAGAGGACACTCGTAAACAGGGCAGTGTAACGCTCTAAATTAAATATGTATTTAATGCGGCGGTCACAACTCGTCGTAGGCTACCATGGCTACGGGGCACGTGCCATCAACGTAGCCGGTGTTGCATGTACAATGCACGTACAGGTCCTGGATCAACTTTTGCGATTCTTCCGTATCTGAAGTAAGGGTATTGTAAAAACTTCCTGCACTTCGTACATGCATTGTACCTGCAAGGTACCTCCGCTGCACGATTTTTTTTACGAAATCTATAGGGAGTTGCACCTTGAAGGTACGGCGAGTTGTGACCACCGCATAACATGTACAGCTAATGAGCGGCTTTCAAAGTGTAGGAATGTGCGTCCCTTGCTTCCCTTCCTTGATCCGCTACTGCAGACCTGTCAAAACTCCTGGGAAGGGGCGGGGGTTGCAGTTACATGGGAAATTACATTGGGAGCCCAAAATTAAAATGTCAGATTTCGGCATGCACATTCCCCAAGATTTTCCCTACGTTACGCGAAAAACGTACATTTTTTCCACGTCACTTTTGTCGAGCGATAAGGGGGGGGGGGACATTTTTTTTTTGTGGGCCATCAGCAATCCAAGAAATCATCATACATAGAGGTAGGGTAAGACATTTATGACCCCAAATCAAGGAACCTTTTTTCCCCTCAATTTTGGTACGGGGGCCGCTCCCGCTCGACACCCCCCCCCCCCTTAATCGCTTGGTAAACGTGACGTGTAAAAAATAAGATGTAGCTTTTTGCTCGCACGGTCGAGCGTGACGTAGGAAAAAAAATTTGGTCTGCCAAAATCTGAAATAATTTTGGTCCCCTTCTAGTTCGCCACTCCCTCCCCCCCCCCAAAGAGGAGTTTGACAGGTATGCAGTAGCGGACAAGGCAGGGGCGCAAGGGACACACAATCCTATGCTTGAAAGCCGCTCATTAGCTGTATAATTAAATACATATTTTAGAGAGTTACATTGCCCGGTATACGAGTGCCCTCTCTTCCCTTTGGAGTGTCTTTGTTCTGGCTCCGAAGGCAAAACGGAAAAAGGAATATTAAACGAGTTCAATATTCCGTTTATCAAAACAAAAAACGGAAAACGAAAAGGAAATCAGGAGAGGTGTTCAATATTCTGTTTTGTCATTACAAAAAAAAAAAAAAAAAAACAGAAACAAAAACAAAAAAATGGAAATTGGTGCAAATGAGTGTTTGATTTTTTTAATTTTCAACAACAAAATGAAAAAAAAAATGATATTTTAAAAAACAGTAAAACGATTTTTTTTTTTTTCATTTTACATATTTCATTTCTGATAGGAATTATTGATCAACGACTGTTTTTCTGTTATTTTTCACCAAATCAGAATCAGTTTTTGTCCAATATTCCGTTTTTGCTTTTTCCGTTTCCAAAACAGAAAAAAACGAATTATCTGATAGTACCTTGATTCAAATTGCTTTTTTCAAAAGTGTAGTCGTAGAAATAAAAATGTTATAAAATTTTTTTTTGTGATAGAAATCAATGAAAGGTAATCTGATAAGATATACCATAAACTTGTAATGGCAATGGTCTTTACCTTTGTTTTCAGCTGCTGTGGAAGGTTCTGCATTCCAACGACAGTGAATACAGTCGGTGACTTGAGAACCATCTCCTGTGAAGTTACACACCTTTTAACCAACGAAGACACGTTTCCTTTAATACCTGGTGTTGTCTCTGAAGAGCAATCTAGAAGAAGTCGGTATCTCTCGCTCTTATCCAATGATCTTTTGGAAAGAATTGCCTTCATGATAACAATACATAACGTGTTGTCCGTGCCAGCAGCAAATCGGATAAGATTTTTATAGTCACCAATGTGTCCTTTGATCTTGCGCAAAACTCTGTCCAACTTAGACATATGAATTCGTACCAAATACTTTTTGGTCTCATGAGCAAGGTATTTCCCAGCAGAGTGCTCTTGTGCTAGTTTGTGATAGAATTCTATGGTAGTCTGAGTGGTATCGTGTAATTGTGGTAGGTGATCTGGTACAACAGTTATCTTAGATATTATCCCAAGATTGCACGCACTTTCAAGGACAGTGGGAATTTTACAGAAATCTCGGGATGTAAAGACCAGCTTTTTAGCATCACTAAGTAAGCCTTCTAGAGCAACTTTTCCGAGTTGGGAAATAATGGTTTCGAACTCAATGCCAGTAATGACGCTTGGATGTAATCGAGCGTTGGTATGTTGTAGTAGAAAAAGATTCAAGCTGTCGAATAATTTTGTCTGAGTCCCAATATCGTGTGACAACTTGTCATCGCTCCACAAATGACAAACCATGAGACAAAATAGCGGGGTGATAACAAGTTCGCTTATCAATGGCTGGCTCGCGAGGTAAGATTTCAAGCCTTGTGCCTTTGATACATCCGAATTTTGAGCAAAGAACTTATCGATGTACTCTTGTATGGCATCTTTCGAGAATCCTTCGATTACCATCTTGGTGTATACCTTCGGAAGATCACCTTCATCGAAGAAGTTCTCAAGATGAGGGCGTGTAGTTACAAGGACTCGACAACCTAGATATTCTTCAAAGCGCAATACCCTTACAATGTTACTCCCTGAAGATATTCCCGCATACTCGTCAAGGCCGTCAAATATAATGTGACAAATGTCCTGGTTTTCTCTGATAAATATCTCGATGATTTCGGGTGTAATATCAGAAACATCACTTAATAGCTGAGACTTGATTGCTTCTCCGATAGATGTATACTGATCAGTATTTCGGAGTCTTAGAACGAACAGCAATGGCAGCTGTTCTAATCCCGAACCTTGTATTTTGTGAGTCCAATTATACGCCATTTTAGCGACAGTTGTTGTTTTTCCTCTCCCAGCAGCAGCCGACAGAAGGATTCTTTTTGGGAGCTGGCCATTTACTTTCCTGGAGAACATCTCTGCAGCAGAACCGTATAGTGTCTCTGTTTTCTTCGTGTCTCTTCCACGTGAGTCTTTCTTCACCATAGTCACTCGTGTATGCATGTCTTTGAGCTCAGCATAGTCATTTGGATCCCACGGTTTCATTTTGATTTTGCACAACTTATTCAAGCACACGTTCTCCAGTTTTTCACGACATTGCAGGACAGTCAACGAGTCCGAAATCTTCTTACTGTATATATCTGGAATGTAATAAGCGTAAAGACCCCCACATCAATAAAGGGTTTTCCCGCCCAAGTAGTGACATCCACTCGCTCTACTAACAATAAACCAGATCGAAAATTTTAGTTGGGCTCATCAATTCACAAGACGTCAATGGCAGCAAATCGTGCTTGCATCTGCTGCAAGCCATTGAATTTTGAATGATAAGAATGCAGTCTTTATAAATTAGGCCTATATTTACTGATATATTAGACAGGGCCAAGAATATCCATTTGTTTTCTATTGGGATTGGATAGCTTTGCTGTAAAAGAAATTCAGACAATTCTATTCATAATCATTCTTAAGCATCATTTTCATCAAAAATGTGATTATCCATTCTCAAAAGGTAATACATGTAATTTAATCAAGATTGAAATATCTTCATTACAACGTTTCACATTAGAATATTCACAAGCGCTTCTGATTCAGGGGCAAATATCTACACGGGTTCGCAGGAGGTCTCAGGTTCGAATATGGATGGAATAGCATTTTATTTGGTCTTTGTTTCACATTACATGTTTCTGGTCAGTGTCCCTTGTTGTTCAAGGGTAAGGAAGTTTACAAACGTAACTCAAACTGGAAGGTGAACGCAGGCGTGCGAATCGTATTCGGCAAAACAGAGACTATTTTCTTTTTCTTTCTTTTTAATTGGGCGTAGAAGTCAAGTGCGTGTCAAATTGATCTTTTGGGCCTCCCCGTGAATGGTAGGTATCAACATGGCGCATTTTCATATGTACTGCTTTGTCAGGCAGACATATATCAACAGAAAACACGTCATATTTATAACTACTGAAATGGAAATAGGCTCAACTCCCGTTAAATATGACACTGCAAATCTGCCTCGTTCACCTTCGCCTGCGTTCTACACTTAGTGAGATAACCCCTCGGTACCTGCTGATGCTGGTATATCTTTGAGATGGTTTTTGGACAACATGTTGAGTTTGGCTTCTTTAAGAGTTTGTTGAAGCTTGGAATGTTGATCGCATGGTTCCAGTGTCTGTCTCCAGTCAAATAGCATGTCACGTGTTCCTTTGCACATGACTCGGTCGCCTTTGTTGTTGGTGTCTGTGTATCGGTTAATGGCAGCAGGTTTAAATCCAAGTGCCCGTCCTAAAGCCTCCATCTGCTCACCCGTCTCGATGTCTTCAGCTAGGTTGACAAGAAGATCATCGGCTATGGCTCCCGATGACGCCATGCCTATGGAGAAGAATGCATTTTGTACCGAATGGTAAAGTGCAAGAAAACCAAAATAAGGAGCGAAATATAATTGTTCTTGTTGCTGTTTTCATATTTTACGGCGCGTTTTATTCATTATATAAATATTTACGCCATATCATTTGCGTTTTGTCTATTTCTTTCTTTTCTTTTTTTCTTTTTTAATTCAGGAAAATCATTTAATTAGGATTTTTCCTGTTGAAAAAAAAAAAATAATAATGTTTGTTTTCTTTTTTCTTTAATACTTAGACTTGCTTAATGATAATCGAGAAACTCAAAACATATGTCGTATACGTCTCTAATAAAGTACCGACCTTGTTCTTGTAAAGCAAAAAGAATTATAATAAATAAAAAAAAACACAGAAAACAAAGTAAAGGTATTTTGACTAGATGGAACGACGAGAAGAAAGGAAGGGTCATAAACTCTAAACATATTATTTTTTTTCCTTTCAAATGCATTTATTGGTCAATCTCATTTTCACATTACAATCTTACATCAAAAAAAATCATATAACATAACTGGCAGTCGAAACATAGGTTTCACTGAACATCTATTTACTTCCTATCTTTTACGTATCTCAGAATTAAACAGAGATATCAAACCTGATTCTTTGTTATCCATACCCTTGTAATTCCGTAATATAGGTTTTCCCGGTCACTTTCATACAATTATCATTTGAATCTATTTTAAGATCATTCAATTTCACCACAGTTGTGATCGTTTGGGCCAACCTCCATTTAAACTTACATTAAGTTCGTTCAATTCATTTATTTATGCAATGATCTTTTTAAATGTGCCAAGTCGATTTTAAAAAGTAGCATAAGCGTTTAAAGAATTTTGATTCAATTTCATTTTTGCTTCTTTTGAGATTTTAATCCTTGTAAAGCATTTTTCGAATTAGTCATCTAGGTTTAGACAAAGAACATTCAACCTTATAATTTGGAATGTTTAATTTTTATTTTCGCTCGATCGAATTAGTTATCCGTGCAATACATTAATTTAGAAAAAGAGTCGTTCACATTGAAACTTTATGCATAGATTATTAGAAATATGCATTCAAATTCAAATGGGGATGGCCTCGGACTTTCTTGGGTCATTCAAATTCATTAGAAGGCAAGCATGTTAAAAATAAGTGCATTCTATTTAGGATTCATCGTCAAGAAGACATGACATTATGTTATCAAAACGGTTTACCATGACTTTGTTTACCCTGCAGCCATGGATAAGTCCCTCATAGCAACGAAAATGAAATAGTGGATGCAAAGACAAAAAGAAAGAACACTGGACACGCACATATAATTCATTATTGAAAGTAATACCAAAACTTGTATGTTACCCTATTAAAAATCAAGACTTGATTTTCACATAGACCTATTGTATGAAAGAATGAAAAGGCCCGCATATGCCCCCAGATAAATATCTATATATGTCATGTATGTAAAAGACAAATAACCAATATATCTGTAATGTACGAACTAAAAAGAAAAAAATCCATTATAAGTGTTATAAGATTAAAAGAAAGAAACAAAGCAAAAACAAAAACTAATAATATATATTTTTTTTTGATATAAGATTAATATCAGATGCGAATAGAACAAAATACAAACACTGTACGGAAAAATAGACAACAGCCTATAATTTTTAAATGACCTTTAAAAAAAACAATACAAAGCACAAATTTTAACAGTGGCGGATTTAGGTTTTTATGGGGGGGGGGCCAAAATTATATTTCAGATTCTTATACAGTCCAATTTATTTTGCGTTACGCTGGCCGAGCAAAAAGGAGCGGGAGGTTGGAGAAGGGGGTGGGGTAGGGTGTGAAGATATTTCGGCATTCGGTCACCCTCACAGTCATATTTCACCCTTGGTATGGGTAGGGTTAAGTCGGTCATCCATAAATAATGTTTCCTGCTTTTTTTTTCTCTCTCTCTTCTTTTTGTTTTCTTGTTTTTTGTTGGGGATGTTTTACGTTGGGCGCTCCGCAAAATACCAGATTTTATGCACTTTTTTTCTCAATTATGGGCTCGGGTGAGGTTTGGGGGGGGGGGGTTCCAAGCTCGTCAGGTCCTTTGAATCTCCCACAATGGAATCGCGGATACGTTATATATGGTCAGATAAAATCAGAGCTTAAAACATGATTTAAAAGATAAGCCTAAATAATTATATTGCGCATCAATGCTATGAAAATCTTGTATAAATAGAGAATGAAGGGAAAACACAAAAACATAAACGGAATTTTAAACTGAATGGACGTTTCTTAAAATTGAGTTTCTCAAAATGAAATTGATTGCTCGAACAGGCTAATTTGGCTCCTAAAAACGATGCCTCGTTAATTTGAATAAACATAATGCTAACTTGTACATACATTAATGAAGTTGTATGCGCGTTTAAAGATCTTGTTTGCTGTATAATTAAAATTAAGTACGGGGAAAATAAGATAGAATGCAATACATGGAAATGGTTTCGCCCCAATTATGAAATTAAATGCTCTTAAAATAAAGCTTCGTGACTATAAATGAACTTGATTCTCCGTATTTTAAAATTAAAATGCCGATATCGATCGGAAAAAGGTATGGCTTGAATTTGAATGAACCTTCTATAGGTTTGATTGACAAACCTATGAAATTGGGCGGGAAAACCTATAATATCAATATATAAACTGTCCAGAAAGCTATATTAATAAAATCATCCCATTCATCTTTTCCGTTTTTTTTTAAATAAAAAAATCAATGTTTATATTTACCTGCTGATGAAAAACCTTTTGTATCAACCAAGTAATGTATTTCCAAAACTTTCTGTTTAAGCTGCATGTTACCAAAGCATGAGTAATATCTTCATCTTCATGACAGGTACTACATTTTGAATCTTCACAAATTTTCCACTTATGTAAGTTTCTTTTCACAGGTAATAAATTGTACATCACTCTAAAATTGAATTCTTTCAACTTGCTTTGTTTTACCTGGACTAAATTCCGTTTAAAGAGTGGTTTCACAGTGGAATAGTCCGTTTGGAAGGCATTTTAACTGTAAACGGGGGTTACAAAAGTGTTGAGGTTGTATTCATATCCAGAACATTTTCCCAAAAGAAACAACATCGTGTAAATGTCCCTTCTTGTTGTATCAATTGATTATAAAAATATCTAGAGGTTAAATCATTCAAAAGCTTTAAAGTTATACCAACTATTATTTTGGGTACAGGTAGTCCTAAAGTATTTCGCTTTCTTTCATTTGAAATTTGTGTAAGCCAAATTCTTGGTATAGCTTGTCGTAATTTTGCATAATCAAAAAGAGCAGATCTTTTACTGTTTCTAAATTTCAATAACACTGAAAACCTAAACGGGTGGACCGACTAGCTTTAAAGCTAGTCATAGTGATGCCCAGACTGACTAGCTTTAAAGCTAGTCAGTCACGACGGACTAGCTTTCCTTCAACACAACCCGTCTATTACAAATTTTGTCTTGCCAAATTAGTAGAGACGGACGAGCTTTAAAGCTAGTCCGTCTCTACTAATTTGGCAAGACAAAATTTTATTTCGTCTGTTATGCAACATTAATCTATGTGCAAATAATTGGCTAACAATGTTCATGAAATTAACCATATTTTAATTAGGAATTAAAAACGAGTACTCACATGAAGGAAACGGAAAGATTTCCTTTTGTACCAGCCACTTTTTTTTGCTCGCTCTTTGCCAACATTCTAAAAGAGGGCGATTTTTTGATGGGGCATGAGTAGAAAATGGGGCTTGGTATTTTTTGGGGGAAATTCTAAAAGATTTTTTTTTTTTTTTTTTTTTCAAAATGTTTGTCACTCTTCCCCTCCCTCTCTCTCTCTCTCTCTTTCTTTCTTTCTCTCTCTCTCTCTCTCCATTCTCCATTCTCAGTCTTTGTCCTACACACCTGGCAATCTTCATTGTAACTTATTACATAGAATCTAATTAACATCACAATGCACAACAACTTCAAAAGACTCAATTTTTGTACTTACATGCAATGTTCTCAGCAGGATTTGAACCAGGGTCTTTGAGTATGACAGTCGAGCGCTCTACCGATGTACCGACAGATGATGAGATGATGGAAGAGGTCTTAGTTGAATTAAGTAGGCTAGTAAGACTATAATCATCCTGGCACAAGTTGGCGCTATAATTTCTTTGACATAAATTATGCTAACACAGCAGTGTTGCATTATAGATACAGACACATGTGTACATGTAGCTAGTATAGCTCTATAGTCTATACTCAGCCAGAATTGTTGTGTATTTCAACCATTGTTTGCACATTAGTGATTGCTGTTTGGTGAAGTGCTGAGAGCCTGAGCTATAGCTTACATAGTCATAGAGCTATGTGGGAATTACCTTGTGAATCTGAACACTGAAAACAGTGAAGTTGCATATAGTTACCCAGGCCAGGAATTAAGTTCATGTCATGACTTAGACTAAAAGCAGGTAAGCTTACATGTAGCATAGACCCTACTTGGGATAAATATGAGAAATTATTTGAGTTTTTTTTAAATATTTATTTGAAGATGAAGGTTATAATTTCAGGGTATTTTATTTAGCTATTATTGAAAGCAGGTTTTTTCATTTGGTCTTGCAAGTTAGAATCTTTCTATATGCCTACTGATGCTGGGTTGCGATGACCTAGCCTAGGACACCGGGTCGCGATGACCCTAGGAGACCGGGTTGCGATGACCCTAGGACACCGGGTCGCGATGACCCTAGGACACCGGATCGCGATGACCCTGGACACTGGGTCCGCGATGACGCCTAGGACACCGGGTTCGGCGATGACCCTAGGACACCGGATCGCGCTGACCTAGGACACCGGGTCGCGATGATCCTAGGATACCGGGTCGCGATGACCCTAGGATACCGGGTCGCGATGACCCTAGGACACCGGGTCGCGATGACCTAGGACACCGGATCGCGATGACCCTGGACCCGGATCACGATGACCCTAGACACCGGGTCGCGATGCCTAAGACCGAGTGTAATATATGCCCTACACTGACCCTAACACTAACCCTAGGACACTGGGTTGCGATACCCTAGGACACCGGGTCACGATGACCCTAGGACACCGGATCGCGATGACCCTAGCAAGCCGGTCGCGATGACCCTAGACACCGGATCGCGATGACCGCTAGGACACTGGGTTGCGATGACCCTAGGTCATCAGGTTTTGATAACATTAACACTGATCTGTAATATGCTGACCATAGAATTGATTAGGAAAAAAAATTGTAAAAAAAATTATTTTAAAATTAATAAAAAAAAAAAAAAAAAGAAATGTCTCAAATTGTTTTAAACCCTTCCAAAAAAAAATTTTTTTATTTGAACAAAAAAACTTGGAAAAAAAAACTGAAAAAAAAAATATTAAAAAAATTTATTAAAAATAGAAAAAAATTTTACATTCCTAAAAACGATTTATTTGTGCTTAAAAATCAATTTTACATCATATCCATACTTTTTTTTTTCACTTTTAGTGGCTGGTACAAAAGGAAGTCTAGCCAAGGAGGGAACGGTCACCATGATCAAAATCTACTCTTCTACACGGCGGGACTGTTACACGGTGTGTATCGAATCTGCATCTGTTCGGTTTACACGTAAAATCGAATTCGCAATCAGATAATGCACATAATAGATCATGTCCTTTTCGCAATGCGCATGTTATTCAGTGATGGACTCTACTCTTAAAGATTGTGATGAATGCCCGGCTTAGCAACAAATGTGTCTGTGAATGAAAGGTGGCTACGAATCCCCCGGCTTAGCAAAACAGTGAATGAAAGTGGATCATTCACTGTTGTTGCTAAGCCGGGCATTCATCAGCAATCTATACAAATAGACGAGATTCTTGGGTTCGAGGTATTCAATTATAGCCTGTAATTAAATAATACGTTTATCATTGTTTGACAATAACAAGAATAAAGACAATTATGAGAGAGTACAATTAACTAGGTCAGTCGAGTTGTTTACAAAATTTGCCGGCTAATTAAAGGGTCGCGTAATATACATAAATATGTCAAACGCGCCATGTCGGTAAATATCACAGAAACGCGGGTCTTTTGTACATTCCTCGAGATAGAGTGTGAAATAATTTCCCACGCGTAAACATGAAACTTGCAATTGTGGAAGCTATTGTATGAAAAAAATCATTCTTATCATGGACTCCGTTCGAGAAGCAATGTTTTTTCCCTCCACCCACCCCTCCATTCCTCGACGATTATTGGAACTTTGTTTGGTCCCCTTCTAAGTCATTAAAGACTGGGCATATGATTGGAGGGGAGGGGAAAGTTGTCAAAAATCTTGCTATTGACATAAGTGGAAGGAGGGCTTGATAAGGACTTGATCGTTGATTGGACGTGTTTATTGGCTGGATGGTTGGTTGGGCTTGCTAATATTTTGGATGGTTCGTTGGGCTCGTTAATGATTTTGGCGGCTGGTTGGGCTTGTATACTTGGCTGGTTGGTTGGGCTTGGTATTGACTTGGATGGTTGGTTGGCGTGTTAAAGACGTGGTTGATTGTCTTGATAATTCACTTGGTTGGTTGGCTGGGCTTGATTATTGTCATGGATAGTTGGTTAGGCTTTTTATTCAAATGAATTGTTTCTGTGCTTCCTATAGTCATGGATGGTTGGTTGGGCTGGTATTGGACAAGACTATTGGACTTTGTTCAAACATATTTTATACTTACTTGAGTTTGTTAACTTGGGTTTGGATTGTCGCGTTATTCTTGTTAATTACAATTGATTGATTTTAACATTGATTATCGACATGGATAGTCGATTGGGCTTGATATGGTTAAGGATGATTTTAGACTTGCTATTGTCATGGTTGGTTGGTTGAGCTTGGTAATGGACAAGACTATTGACGTGTTCAAACAATATTTTATACTTATTTAAGTTTGTAAACTTAGTTTCACATTAGTTTTTTATTGTTAATAACAATTGATTGATTTTAACATTGATTATTGAAATTGGATAGTCGGTTGGGCTTGATATAGTTAAGGACGCTTTTAGAATTGCTATTGTCATGGTTGGTTGGTTGGGCTTGGTAATGGACAAGACTATTGGACTTTTTAAACATATTTTATACTTATTTAAGTTTGTTAACTTGGTTTCGGATTATCGGTCATTCTTGTTAATAACAATTGATTGATTTTAACATTGTTTATTGACATGGATAGTCGGTTGGGCTTGATATGGTCAAGGATGGTTTTAGACTTGCTTTTGTCTTGGTTGGTTGGGCTGGTAATGGACAAGACTATTGGACCTATTCAAACATATTTTATACTTAAGTTTGTTAACTTGGTTCGGATTGTCGGTTATTCTTGTTAATAACATATCATTGATTTAACATTGATTATTGCGTGGATAGTTGTTGGGTTTGATACTGTTAAGGATGGTTTTCTCAATTGGCTATTGTCATGGTTGGTTGGTTGGCCCTGGTAATGGACAAGAATATTGGACTTGTTTAAACATATTTTATACTTATTCGAGTTTGTTAACTTGGTTTAGATTGTCGGTTATTCTTATTAATAACAATTTGTTGATTTTAACATCGATTATTGTCATGGGTAGTTGGATAGATTTCATAATGTTAAGGATGGTTTTTCTCGACTGGCTATTGTCATGGTTGGTGTTGGGCTTGGTAATGGACAAGAATATTGGACTTGTTTAAACATATTTATACTTATTTAAGTTTGTTAATTGGTTTCATATGTCGTTTATTCTTGTTAATGATAATTGATTAATTTGTAACATTCATTATTGACATGGATAATGGGCTTGAGATTTTAGGATGTTTTTTCTAGGCTTGCTATTGACTTGGATGGTTGGTTGGGTTCGGTAATGGTCAAGATTATTGGCTTGTTTGGTCACATTTATACTATTTAAGCTCGTTAACTTAATTTTAGATTGTCGTGTAATCTTGTAATACTTATTCAAGTTTGTTAACTTGGTTTAAGAATTGTCGGTTATCTGTCAATAACAATTGTTGAATTTAACATCATGGGTTTGGTACTGTTACGATGGTTTTCTTGACTGGCTATTGTCATGGTTGGTTGGTTGGGCGTGGTAATGGACAAGAATATTGGACTTGTTTAAACATATTTTATACTTATTTAAGTTTGTTAACTTGGTTTCACATGTCGTTTATCTTGTTAATGACAATTGATTAGTTTTTGACATTGATTATTGACATGGATAATGGGCTTGAGATTTTATGGATGTTTTTAGGCTTGCTATTGACTTGGATGGTTGGTTGGGTTCGATAATGGTGAAGATTATTGGGCTTGTTCGGTAACATTATACTATTTAAGCTTGTTAACTTAATTTTAAGATTATCGTTTATTCTTGTTAATGACAATTGATTGAGTTTTAACACTGATTATTGACACATGGATTATTGGCTGGGCTCTCTATTGACTTGGATGGTTGGTTGGGCTTGATAATGGACACGATTATTCACAATTTATACTTATTGAAGTTTATTGACTTGATTTCAGATTCTTGCATAATCTTGTGAATAACATTGATTCAGTTTATTATTGTTCATGTAATGAATTCTTTACAATTTGGAGGTTGTAGGGGATTTTCTTTACTTCTGCTCAGTATTATACTCATTTCCCAAATGCCTCCAGGAAAAATGGCCAAGAGCGCCATGAATTGACGGTGGGGACAGGCTGTGATTGCAGATCTTGTGTATATGGAACCAATAGCCCAGGAAACTGGGCATATACTGGTGGAGCACCGTCCCCCAGCTTGGCCCTCTACCAATCCTTTAATGCTAGAGGGCCCTGGACACGTGACCTGTGTCTTGGGTTTTTGTATTTGACTTGTAACCACTGAAACACAGCCTGTCGCCCTCTAACGATTATAATCACGTAACTTTGGAAATGTTTTATATATATTTATATTGAGTTGAAATTTGAGTTGAAATTAGTTCGGTTTGAAATAAAAATAATTACATGTATGATACAATTATTGTCCATATATATATTATATATTACCGAACTTGTATTACGTCTTTGTTGGCAATGATATTAAATATTGATTAATTGGTGTCATGTTGGAAATCATGAAATATCTCGAACGGAGAATAAAAAGATGAGAAAAGGCAACGCTTGTATGAAATTGTAATTCTTCTCATAATGAACGACAATCATCAGCAATCTATAAGAATAGACGAGATTCTTGGGTTCGAAGTATTCAGTTATAGCCTGTAATTAAATAATGAACGACAATATTAAGAATCTATAGGCCTACTCGTGCCTATATATTACTTGTTGTTATGTAGAAATAAACTTTCAGATTGTCAAGCCAAAACAACATTTGTTTAAAAATAATACACTTTGATCCTGTTCGGAAACAGAATAAATGGAGTAAGTGCGTGTATTTACACGCACCTAATTTACAATACAGACGATAATGGAATTGCTCTAAATAATAGGCTACACAAAAGAGAAAAAACACAACCAATTATTGTTGGCGGTACTCAGTAAATATTAAAGAGGGATTTTAAGAAATTTCTTATCAAATTTATCGTCAAACTTTCGTTATAAATACTTTGACAGTTTAGCTTGATAGGTACACCGTTTGCATTATCATATATCACTACTTCAGTAACCTTGGAATAATTTTCATGAATAATTGAATACGACATTGCAAATGTGTATGTATATCAAAAGCTAGTCCGTTAACTTTATAGGTAAACCTCGTCCGTCTATCTACTTTTAGTGAGCTCGTCCGTCAACTCGACAGACGAGTTTCAAGCTTGATGGATGAGCTTTAAAGCTAGTCCGTCAGGTTGAGAGATTTAGATTAAGTTATAAGCTAGTCCGTCGAGACGGACTAACCAGACGGACTAGCTTTAAAACTAGTCCGTCTTGACCGACTAGCTTTAAAGCTAGTCTGCAATTGACGGACGAGGTTAGGTTTTCAGTGAAGGCTATAATTTCCTCAACACTTTTGTAACCCCCGTTTACAGTTAAAATGCCTTCCAAACGGACTATTCCACTGTGAAACCACTCTTTATAAAACAAAGGTTTCTTGTTTGAAACAATATACTGATTGTGCCATAAAATATTCTTTTCCACTGGGAGTTTCTTTCTTTCTTTTATCCAACAACGACCAAGCCCTAATTATTTCAGTATAAAACATAGGCATTTTCTTTTCAAACATAAGATACAAATTATGTACTTGGAAGTCACTGTTTAAAATCAAAAGTACACCTCCAAAACGATTAAACCAATAATTACCAATTATTTTCCACATCGCATTTGTATCACTAATCAATCTCCCTAACCATCTTAACCTAAAGCTGTTTACTTTTTTTTTCCACATCTACCATTTTCAAGCCTCCATTTGTATAATTTTTAACAACGTCACATCTTCTTACTTTTTCAACTCCAGACTTCCAGAGAAAGTGATAAAACATTTTGTTTAGTTTTTTAATGATTGTCGATGGAACTGAATTAAACATAAGCAAGTGAACCACCTGGCTAAGTATCAAACTTTTGACAATCGTCACTCTACCAAACAAAGTTAAATTTCTCGAACGCCAATTATCTAGGAGTCTTTGCATTTTTGCTAGCTTGTCATCCCAGTTTGTTTTACATACTACAAGTTCATTAGTGGAGATTGAAAATCCAAGAAATTTTACTGAACCTTCTGTCCATGTCAACTCAATGTTTGGCAGATTCCATTTTTTATCTGTTTTACCGATCCATAATAGTGCTCAGGGCCGTCACCAGCCTTTTTCAAGGGGAGGTGCGTTTCGGAGGATACATGGATATGTCCATTTTGGGGGAATGAAGCAGAGGCGGTGGAAAGTGGGGGTCACAGTAAAAAGGAGCACTTTTTCTGAAGAAAGGGGTACTTTCGATCAGTGGCATAAAAGGCAAAACGTCTGCGATAGAGGGGGGGGGGGCGGGGGCTGCCTGGATAGAAAATTTGTATTTTGATTTAAGCTGTTCAGAATCTTTTTGGCATAGTTTGTTTGGTTGTTTTTAAGCGTTGTTTTAGAATTGAAAATTAATGCTAGCGCGAAGCGCGAGCGGAAATTTTTGAGCTAAAAAGGAGTTAATTCTGCATTATCAAATATAATTTTGAGCTAAACAAATGGAAATTAATTGTGCCCTTTAATCCACTATACCCTAATGATTGAATTAGTTACCGGATTTGTTAGATAAATCTGGTAGGAGCGCTAGAAAAATGAAAAATGTGACCCATTTTCGCTGTGAAGATTTTGTGGGCCGCAGGCACCAAGCCCCCCTTCCACCCCTGGCCTCACAACTTTACCAATGCTTCTGATTTCAAACAAGACCCCTTCACAAGATTTGTCTCCAGCATGGGGATATTGGTTCTAACTTCGTCATACATAGGTGAGGTCGCAAAGCGACCGAGCTGGAAATTTTCGGGTTTTAAGACATTAAAAGTGCCCCCTTTTAAAAGTGTAGTGTAAATTTTGAAGTTCAAGAAACATATAAAGTTTTATAATACATGTAAAGCAAAGCGTGACTTAATTACCCCCATGATAAATACTGATTGCTAATAGACTTACTTGTTCTAATTGATTTTTCAAATATAAGCGCTAAAAAGGGCATTTAAAAAAAAATACATTTAGAGTGATGTAGTCCAAAGCCCCTCCATCATTGTATAATAGGCCAATGCTTCTGACAACAGTCTTTCACAAGTTGCCTCCAGCAGCAGGGGGTTGATTGGTTTCATGCGTATTGCTTGGCAATCCTTATTTTTATATTATTAATGCGAGGTTTTGGCTTTGGATAAAGAAATTATTAAAAAGAAATGGCACTTTTAGTACAAAGAGTGCCCTTTTTTAGTATAAGAGGGCCCTTTTTAACTAAGAAAAAAGGGCACTTTTTTAATAACGAAAAGGGCACTTTTAGGATGGATGAAAAAGTGGGAGAGGGGGCACTGAGCGCCCTCTGCATGAAACTCCCTTATGATGTAAATATGTGAGCGCGAAGCCCGAGAGGAAAGCTTAGTGCATTAGCGACTTGGAAGAAAAATTTTGTTTAATGTTTGCGAGCGCGAAGCGCGAGCTGAAAATTTTGCGACGTGAAGACATTGGATTTCACACATATTGTGCGTCTTAATTCTTGATTAACCGATCTGTTCATTAATGGTCTAAATAAATATAAGTATATCCTTTCTGAACGTGATGATAAGTATTTTTTATGATATAAACATACGAGCGCGAAGCGCAAGTGGAAAGTTTTCTACATATATAATTAGCGACTTTAGGTCCGAGTATTTTGTTTGATCATTGTCTTCTATTTGGCTTGCGAGCGCGAGGCGCGAGCTGGAAAATTTGCCGTAAACTGACGACTTTCTTTTTTAATTCCCCCACAAGCTGAAAATCACCGCCCTTTGGCAAAATACGAGCGAGCGAGGGAAATTATATCCTATTATTTGTAATTCTATCTTAAAAGAAGATGTCATCCTTAGAAATTTAAAAAAAAAAAAAATCGAGCGCGAAGCGCGAGAAAAATTGCGTAATTTGGAAGATATGGGTCGGCTGATGGGAAATGATGTCCAAAGAGCGGGCGACCAAAATACGAGAACTTAATAAGTTTTCATACGCTAATATCACATTTCTAATTTAGTGGTGCCGGTTAGTCTTCAAAGGCACCGGTGTTCGAAACAAGCGGCACCGATTAGTATCCCCCCCCACACACACACACACACTCACCGCACCCCCTCCCCCGGCGACGACCTTATTGACATTATTATGTATATATATTTTTGTTCCTCTTCCGCACCCCTTTTCTCTCTCTCTCTCTTTCTCTCTTCTCTCTCTCCTTTTTTTATTATTTTTTTTTTGGTCTGAAAGGGGGTGCGTTCGCATCCTCGGCACCCCCCCCCTCCCCTGGCGACGGGCCTGGTGCTGTTTTTTCTTTGTTTATTTTGGGCTCTGCCACTTTTCCAAATTCGTCTAATTCGTTTATAATAACATTTAAAGAGCCTAGATCTCCGACAAAAAAAAGTCGTATCATCAGCATATTGTAGTACTTTTAACTCAAAATGCTCATTTATTTCATCAAAAAGTACACCTTTTATTTGAACATTATTACGTATACGGTTAGCAAAGAGTTCAGCCGCTATTACAAACAAAAGGGCCGAAAGGGGGCAGCCTTGGCGTATTTATCTTTTTACCTGGAACTGTTCTGTTATTCGACCGTTTACAATTACTGAACTTGCTATATTTTTGTAAAGTACTGCAACCCAATTCCTGAATTCCTCTCCAAAATTTAACTTTTCCAGACATTTCATTATAAAATAAATATCAATACAATCAAAGGCTTTGGTAAAATCGACCAACATCATTGCTCCTTCTATACCTTTCTCGTTCATATATTCAATTATATCTTGCACAATTCTCACATTAAAACCCCCAAGACGTCCTTTAATATACCCTACTTGATTTTCCATGATAACACTACTTAAGACTTTTTGAGTTCGTAGTGCCAGCACAAATGCAGCTATTTTATAATCACAATTAAGTAGAGTAACTGGATTCCAGCTTTCCAACTCATCACTATTTCCTTTTTTGTAAATCAAAGTTATGAGCCCTTTACGTTGGGACAATGAAATCTGACCTTTTCTGAAAGATTCGTTGAGTGCATTGACTACTGTTACACCTATCTCATTCCAGAATACTTGATAGATAAGAATTCAATAGGTAGGCCGTCTATTCCCGGCGCTTTATTTTTTTTTTATTGAGAAAACAGCTTTTTTGCATTCTGTCATATTCATTAAACCTTCGCATTTTGCTTTTTCTTCCTGACTAAGTTCTTTCACTTCTTGTGACATTATGTAATCATGAACACAATCTTCGTAAATATTATTGCTTTTGTATAGATCTTCATAGAAACGTTTAACCTCTCTTAAAATATGTTGTTGCTTAGTAACAACCTTTTTGCTTCCTAGACTTTTCAGTTGGGTGATCAATTTATTTTCACCGTTCTTCTTTTCAAGGGATAAGAAATAATTTGTGTTTTTTCTCCTTCTTCCATCCATTTAACTCTTGCTCTTATTCCAGCTCCTTTGCACTCATTTTTGTATATTCTATCTAGCTTTTCTTTCATTCTTAAGTATTTACCTCTTAAAGTGTTATCATTTTGGATATCTAAATTACGTTCAAGTTGAGCCAAGTTGGTCTCTAATTTACTCTTTTCATCTTTCTTTTTACACCTTCCTTTGCTATATTTCTGAGCGAGTTCTCTGCATTTGATCTTTATCATTTCTTATTTAAAAACATCAGATGTTTCATTACCATTTAAACATTCGGCAATTATTTTCTTTATTCCTTTTTTTGAAATTGTCTTCGTTAAGATAGGAAGTGTTTAGCTTCCAATAACCAGGACCTTTTTTTAATTGACATAACCTTAATTTCAATGAAATTGCATTATGGTCTCCCTTGATGACTGGTCTTATATCTGTGCTCACTACTTTACTCATAATATCAGCACTGATAAGCCAATAATCTAACCTTGAAGCAATGTTTAAATTTAAATTTCTCCGCGTATATTGACGCACATCTTTATGTAATTTTCTCCAGACATCTAAACATATTAGTTAATGCATAGTTGGTCGAATGAATAGCATGCAATGGTATGTATATATAGGTTTTCCCGGTCAATATCACACATATGTCATTCAAACATGTTTTAAGATCATTCAATTTCACGCCACTTGTGATCGTTCGGGCTAATCGCCATTCAAACTTATTTTACGCTCGATCTGTTTTCTTATTCATGCAACAATCTTTCCAAATGTGTCAAGTTAAGCTAAAAATATAGCATATAAGTTTAAAGAATGTTCAATCAATTTCATATTGGGTTCTTTTGATTTTTTTTATCCTCGCAAAACATTCTTCGAATCAAACATCTAAGTTTAGACAAAAGACTTTCAATTTAAGGAATGGGAATTCTGAATATTTAGTTTCGCTCGTTCTACTTGATTATTTCTGAAACATACTTAAGAGAAGGATCATTCACAATGAAACTTAGTGCATAAAATATGACAAATATGCGTTTAAGTTAAGATGGCGATAGCGGCGGCCTTTCTTCAACCAATCAAGTTCATTAAAGGGCAAGCATGTTTCAGTTAAGTGAATTCCATTTAAGGTGCATCCAAGAATACCAGTCGTTGTAAGTAAAGGGATGTTTTCACTGGACACGTGAACGTTTTGCGAATGATGAGTTGCCAAATCCAACAGTCGCTTTTAAGTTTTTGCCGCATTAATAACCTTTTGCTGATTTAAAAACGACTGTTGTCTCAAACATTCTATCGTTCGCAAAACATTCGCGTGCCTTGTGAAAACCTCCCAAAAGGGGTGTTTTAACGGCACTCGCGAACGTTTTGCGAATTGCGATTTGCGAAAAGTAACAGTCGTTCTTTATGCACTAAAAAACTTTTGCTATATAAAAATGTCGCTACTGCATTAAAAACGACTGTTGGAGTTTCCCATATCGCAATGTCCAAAACTTATAAGTTCCCCCTGAAAACGGGCTCGCAAAAGTTTTGCGATTTGAAATTTAGGAAATACCAACAGTCGTTTTTATGCAGCAAAAGCTTTTTTAGCGGCAAAATCTTTTGCCCAAAGAGAAAAAACGTCTGTTGGACTTTCTCACATCGCAATCCGCAAAACCTTCGCGAGCCCCTTGGTATCCGCCTTTGAGCCGAAGTTTAAAAAGAAAATTTAAACACAACAGCAGCCCCCCCCCCCCATCAAAATTAATAAGGGGTTTGAAAGGTTTTTTCTATTGGACGTCATAAACTGCATTGAATTATTTGACTAAAACGACGTTTCAAGTAAAAAGAGGCATGCTATGAAATGTGTGTTATGTGAAAATATGTATGGGATAAGGGGAAACATAAAACAAAGACCAACATGTTTATCAAAACATAAACGGAATCTTAAAGTGAATGAATATTCCTTTAAATTGAATTCTTCAAAATGAAATAGATTGCCTGAACAGGCTCAACTGACTCCTAAATGTGATTTATTTTAAATTGAATGCACTAACTTCTAAAGTAAGTGAACAAAATGAAAAATTGTATGTACCTTAATGAATTTGTTTGCACTGTTAAGGGACGTATTTGCAATAACAATTAAATCAAATGAGGGTAAAATAAGATTACATGCTCTTAATGGAATCGGTCTTACCCTTATAATTGAATCGAATGCATTTAAAATAAAGCATCGTGCCTATGAATGAATTTGATTTTCCACATTTGAAATTTAAAATACCGATACCGATCGGAAAACGTTATCGCTTGAATTTGAATGCACCTTTAATAGGTTTGAATGACAAAGCTTTGAAATTGACCGGGAAAACCTATATTAAAAGTATAGTAACATCCATGTACAAATAAGGTCGCCTCGATGGCAAATGATTTTTCTACGATGACCCTTTTTAGTAAATTTTCATTTGTATCATTTTTTGTAAAGATCTTGATTAATTAGAGAACATAGTACAGTGTCCCCCTAAAAAAAAAAAATAATAATTAGAGAGATAAAATAATCCCTTGATATCTGTGAAAATTACAAAAATGCCGGTTGAAAAAATTGCCCGGGGACCAAATTATATTGTAAGGTTGAGCAAAATTGATTTTGAAAAATTAGCATAAAATTTAGAGAGGCGCAAAATACACACACACACACACACACACACCATCTCACCGCGCACACACACACACACACCAAAAGACATCCATTCCTCCTCTCACACACGCAAATCATCACACCAAAGCACACACGCACATTCTCTCTCTCTCTCCCTCACACACACACACACACACACAATAACGCAGCTAGCGATTCACCCCTTCGATTTTTTTTTACCAAAACCATCATAGGCCAAGAAAGAGCTAACTACATTTTTTTTTAGATTTCCCTGGTCAATTATAAACCATTTGCAATCAAAAGCGTTAATGTTCATCCAATTAAAACAATACCTGACCCAGCGGAGCTATCGGTCCAATAAATCAACATTTAAAGCCATCGATTTCGTTTTCGTTCTTTCATATGCAAAACTGTTTATATGCAATGAAATTCGTCAATAAGACGTGTGTGTGTGTTCGTGTGTGTGTGTGTGTGTGTATGTGTGTGTGGGTATGTGTGTGTGTGTGCGTGTGTGTATGTTTGTGGCTGTTCATAAACGAATTTGATCGCAGGTTTTTAATCATGATCACAATTCAGACAAAATTGCTTGAGGAAATGACAAAAGTAAACGTGGATAGTTTGAACTTGACCGGGAAATTTACCCGAATTTCCTCAATAGGTTTGACCCGTGGAATTGTTAAAAATAGGGTTTTTTAGTGGGTGTGGGGACCGAGTCCCCCGCTGTGGTTCCTGCTCACGGTAATCGTGAAGTGTAAAATGATTGGACACTTCTTTGACTCACTCTGTATACGTTTTCGTTCAATTGTACTTCACTGAAAACCTAAACGGGTAGACCGACTAGCTTTAAAGCTTGTCGTAGTGATGCCCAGACTGACTAGCTTTAAAACTAGTCGGTCACAACGGACTAGCTTTCCTTCAACACAACTCGGTTATTACGGACTAGCTTAAAAACTCGTCCGTCTCTACGGATTAGCTTGAAAGCTAGTCCGTCAAGTTAGTCCGTCATGACAGACTAGCTTTAAAGCTAGTCGGTCACGACAGGCTAATTTTAAAGCTCGTCCGTCGTGACCGACTAGTTTGACGGACTAGCATAAAAGCTAGTCGTAGTGATGCCCAGACTGACGAGCTTTTGAGCAGGACTAGCTTTACAGTTAGTCGGTCATGGTGTAAAAGCTAGTCCGTCGCGTTTTTCTGCCGCGATGTTATTGCTGTTGTCTTGACAGACTAGCATGACGGACGAGGTTAATATGGCTTCACCAGCTTGTCAGAGACGTCAAATCTGAAATATTAGAAAACATTATAAAGATACGATTAAAACATGCATTTTGTCACAATAATTTGAGCACAGAAAAAAAGAAATATATTATGATGATATAAATCAGAAGACAGGAATTAATACAGGAGGCACAATTATTTGACATTATGGCAATTATCAAATAATTGGGGCACGGGGCCCAGGGGTCGCCGCCATGGCTTGCATCATCATGATTTTTTGTTGTAGGCCTACCTGCTTTTGCATTTTCGGCGTATACACTTGTCCTTGAGAGCCACTTCAGAATCCCAAAGTCGTGCCTCTAATCCAATATTCTTTTCTTTCAGATACAAGTAATGTAAAAGAAAAGTGGCGCCTATATTCATTATTAGTACTAAATTTCAATTTTCATCATTTAATGAGATTGTTACTATCGTTGTAAATACACACAATTTATAAATTGATTTGGCAAGACATAATTTTTCGCGTTGGTGATTATAGCATTAATCTATGTGAAAAAATAATGCTATCTGTGAACTAAAACATAAGGAATTAAAAAAGAATACTCAAACAGTCATGTCACAGGAAGGAGATCGCCATTATAATAAAAATCTTAAGCTTTACGGGGTATATTAAGTGTGCGTCTGTACAGTTTGCTCATTAAATGGAATTCACTTAAAGATAATGCAACTAATAGTGATGTCCTTTTCGCAATGCGCATGTTATTCACCTTCTATTCACTGCTGTTGCTAAGCCTGGAATTCACCAGCAATCTATAAGAATAGACGGTTCATGGGTTCTATAGCAACGAAGTATTCAATTAGCCTGTAATTAAAGAATGGATCAATATTTCTAACCTACTCGTGAATGGCATACTTGTCACGATTTATGTTATTTCGGCTAAAGTATTGCTCTCAGATTGTCAAGCTAAAACAACCTTTGTTTGAGAATCTTGATTGTATCCAACTTCTATTCACTGTTGTTGCTAAGCCGGGCATTCACCAGCAATCTGTAAGAGAATACCGGGTTCTTGAGTTCTATAGTAACAAGGTATTCAATTAGCCTGTAACTGAAGATTGGAGAACAATATTTGGAATCTACCGGTACTCGTGAATTGCATACTTGTCATGATAAATGTTTGTCTCGTAAGCTTTCAGATTGTCAAGCCAAAACAGCCTTTGTTTCAGAATGTATCAACTTGATTATGCTGGGAAACAGAATAAATAGAGAAGGTACATTGAAACGACATTGGAACTATTTGTATCAAAAGCTAGTCAGTCATTTTAATGGGTAAACTGGGTCCACCCAGCTACTTTTATCGTCCTAGTCGGTCCTGTCGACGGACTAGCATCAAGCTTGACGGACGAGCTTTAAAGCTCGTCCGTCAAGTTGAGAGATGTAGATTCAGTTGTATGCTAGTCCGTCTCGACGGACTAACATGACAGGCTAGCTTTAAAACAAGTCCGTCTTGACCGACTAGCTTAAAAGCTAGTCGGTCCATTGACGAACGAGGTTAGGTTTTCAG
>CALNVZ010002386.1:80018-93388 GCA_940671915.1 Paracentrotus lividus | reverse complement strand
TTTTTTTTTTTTTTTTAGGTTGTTGTGGCTTCACCCTTTAACTGTAGAACAATAGAACCTTCATTAATTCATATTTTTGGTTCTTTATCTACTTTGTACCTACCCAATATATCTTTAAAATGACAACTGTGGTAAAGCAATTAATATATACGCCTTTTGACTTTAACGCATTCTTTTCCAAATAAAGTGATATATTTCTGAGAAGTAAAAAAATGACAGCTTTTTTTGTAAAACCAATCTTCAAAATTTACGCCGCTTTTTTTTTCTGGCAAAAATCAATATTTCTTTGCCCTGTAAAACAAAACGTATTGGACATATATTTTCAGGTATCATATTGAAAATATATCTTAATCTTTTATGGGGGCTCCCATCTCTCCCTCACCCCCTCTCTCTCTCTCTCTCTCCTCTTTCTTTATTTCTGTCTTTCTTTTTTCTTCTTTCACTCCTTCTTTACTGTTTTACTTTCCTATCTGCCCTTCCCCCTCTCTTTTTGTCCGGCTCTCCCTTTCCCTCCCTTCCTCTTTCTCTTCTTTCTCTCTTTTAATGTGCGTTTTTGTTAATAACAAAAAAATTAAAAAATCAGGGGGGGGGGGAGGTTCCGTAATCTCTTTCTCATTTTATAGGACCCTATTGTAAATAAGCCTTTTTGGATTTTATGGGCTATCCTGTCAGTGTTTCTTTCATGTTTTATACCATATACACTCGACGAACAAAATAAAATCAAACCAAATCAAATTATATGTTCACAGTTATTTAATTCTCGTGTTTGAGCTCATAGATAAGGTTACCTGTTGTCCATGTAAACAAAGCAATATAATTGACTATACATTCAAACTTATGAAGTTCTGAAGTTTTCTAGTAAAGTGATATAGATTATTAAAACAATTAACAAGAATTAAAACAAAAAACTGAGGCTCTGATTACAATAAAACAAATGATAAACACACTAAAGGCACTTTTTTCGGACAAAATCAATATGTCTTTGCCTTTCTAACAAAACGTATTGGACAGATATGTTATAAGTTATTTTAATTCTCATGTCTGAGCTTATAGATATAGTCACCTTTTTTCAGGTTTACTAAGCATTATAATTGACAATACATTCAAAGTAATGAAGTTCACATGCTTGAGCTTATATCGACGAGGCTACTGTTTGCTGTTTTTCTTTATTTCAAAGTCAACTCCTGTTTACAATTTTGGCATTAAATGAACCTATTACACAATGTCACTTTCTTCATATTTTCAACCTTTTCTTTTCTAGTGAAATGATATAAATTATGGGGGGGGGGGGGACGGCGGGGAACAGGAAAAAATACTGAAGGCTCTGATTACAATGAAACAAAATTGATAAACTATTGGCACTTTTTTTCGGACAAAATCAATATTTCTTTGCCTTTTCAATAAAACATATTGGACAGATATGTTCAAAGTAATTTAATTCTCATGTCTGAGCTTATAAATAAGGCTATTTTTTCCTTGTAAATAAAACAAATGATTGACAGATACATCAAACGTTGTGCAATTCTCATTTCTAAGATCCCCTTTCGTCAGCAAACGTGTACAAAAGCGGAAAAAATGACCATACATTTGTGATTTTTAGCCTGTTCAGCCCCCCCCCCCCCCCCCCCCCCCACTCCCACTAGCCGCTCAACGCCTCCACTTTTAAAAATGCTCCGTGCCCCCTGATTGGTTATATATAAGCTTGGTGTTGATGCAGCGGAAAGCTGCTTAATACCGTGCGAGTTCCTACGGGAGTTACTTGAATTTTAACAGAAACAGACCTTCAGGGGCAATTGTAACAGCTTGTTACAATTGCCCCTGACAGAGGCGACCATATTTGGAGAGATTTTTTTCTACCTTAGCTTAGGTATTAATCATTGAAACATTAGCAAAATATGGCCTAAGAACATAATTTCTAAATATATAGAAATGACAGCCGCAGCTCGTCCACATATTTGTCCAGAAGAAAAACAATGGGTAATGTGAAATATTACTTTCATGCTCAAAAAACGATTTTTCTGCTGTAGAAAGTTCCACGAACCGTTAAATCTGTTAACAGTCATACAGCATGTGGAGCAATAAAATGCGCATGTCCTCTACAAATTTTAAGTTTGTAGCGTGTTTCTGCTAGGAATGGGAGCCCCTGTTACAATTGCCCCGTGTTACATTTGTCCCCGGTCTCCCCTACACACATACAACATGTACAAATACACACAAAAAATATGGAAACAAATTCCACCAATTATTTGATAGATGTAGGGATTTCGAGGAGTGGATATTGTTAATGAACATTGACGTGTTATTGTTAATGTGTATGGCTCTGTAAACAGTTGAATATTTAAATAGTAGAAAATTTATATTTTACCCCTTCCCATAGTATTACAATTATTGCCCCTGCCAAAAAAGAAAAAAAAAATAGTAATAAGAAAAAGATTGATGCGCATGCACCTAACGTGAGGAAATTTTGCGCATGCATGTGGCGTGATGTTGGAATCAAATTCAACGTTTCATTGCTTTTGGCCTAATATGGACACTTCACATTTGTGAAAGAAAAAATCCGTGGAGCTATTTAGGAGATTATTTCAAAAGAATAAAACTACGAACATATAATTTATTATATATTATGTATTTAAAATATATTTATCTTTTATGTTTTATATTGTTAGAAAAAAAAGTAAACTGCAGCAGCAGGTCAACCACTAAAAATTATGGCAATGCTTTTCTGATCAGAGCAAGTTTCGATCAGAAAAACACAAAAACAACAAAACAAAACGAATAAACAAAACAACCCCCCCCCCCCCCCGAAAAAACAAACAAACAAACAAACAAACGATTAAGAAAAGCCTGGTCGTATCATTATTGGGGGAGTAACGCTCCGGATCATAATTTTAGTCAATTAAGCCTGGGTTACACCAGAACAGAATCAGCTGCGAATACACTATTCGGAAGTATTCTGTTCTCCCTCGAACCCAGAACGAGCGAAATTCGGGAGGGATTATAGAACATTCATGGAGGGATTCGATTCGGTTCAAAACCAGCCGAATCCCTCAAAAATACTCCCCAATGTGTCCCCGCAAAGTGAGATACCACCCGTAGGGATCATTATGTTCCTTTAAAGGCCCGGTCCCACTGGCGGGAGGATTAACTGCGCGTGAGTTGCGTATATAAATTTCGTTCATCCGCAACAAAAAACAAAAACAAAACAAACAAACCGCAATTCATTCGCAAATCATCCTAAAAAGCCAGTGGGACCGCGCCTTAAGGTAAATAATTTATTCAAAGGGAATAAAACGAATGTCCTTTTTCAGCTGAAAATTTCCAAGTCTGTTAGTTGTTCCCATCCCAGGCCACTGAATTGTTAATGAATAGGACGCGATATTTAAAAGTGCATGACAAGCGACAATGCACAACACTCGGTAGTCAAAGGATAACTGTATAAAGCGGCCGCATACAAACTAAAAATTGTTGCGTCATTATTTCAATGGATTTCTGGTTTTATCTTGTGCGTTCCAGTGGACTAGAAACTTCCAGCCGTACGGAAGTTGTACACGTTTGGAATTTTTTTTTCGTGCTGGGAGTTTTTTCTCGTACGGTGCTATTGTTCGATTCTATTGTCAATTGCCATACAAGATAGATAGATAGATAGATAAATGGTATTTATTGGTTTCATGTGTCGCAGTTACAACTGAATTGTACATGAATACATAGTATAAAATACAAATTAAAATTAACAAATATACATTCAAAGATATTTCACAGTACATTATATATAAAATATTAAAATGTATGTAATTGTCCACTGCATACCATTAATCACATATAATACAATTTTAAAATTGAAGGTTAATGCCAAGATACAAGGAGAGAAAGAAAGAGAGAGAACAAGATACAATAGATGAAGGAAGAAAAATTCACAGGAAAAAAAAAGAGGGAAGAGAGAGACAGAAAGAGAGAGAGAGAGAGAGAGAGAGAGAGAGAGGATCGGTAGAAAGAACACATAGAAAAATAGAGAGAGTATCTTGATCATTAATGACAAATGTTATTACATTACTATAAAGATGCCAAACAATACATTAAGAATAACTGATTAAACAGGTTGGATTAAAATATAATAAAAAGGACTATCAATAAAATGACATGTGTTGAAAGCGTATTGCAAATATTTGCAGCATTCAAAGTGACAGAAACATTTGATATTGTGTTACATAGAATTTGAAAAATATGCTCAATTTTTGTTATAAAGACAGATCAAATTGGGTATTGGACTGTTTTGCATACGTTTAGTTTTACATCTAGGCTCTGGAATCTTCGTAGTCTTACGTAATGATCTATTGTGTACTCTTTGTGGAATGAATTGCTTGAATTGGTTAGTACATAACAAGGTTTTCTTAAGAAGTTAACACACAATTCTTGCCAACGACTTTCCAATGTCATTAATTTCGAACGAGTGAGAGCAGTTGCATTACTCTTGGTATTCTTTTCCAAAAATAATTCTTAAAGCTCGTTTTTGTTATTCTTTCTAACCTTTCTTTCTGAGCAAAAGTGAGACCTCCACTCCAAACCGGAGTGGCGTATTCAAGGATTGGCGAATATAACCAATGAAAACAGTAATTAGGTCTTCATGTGAAAGACCAAACTTAGCTAATGAACGGAGCACTATATAGTTTTGCATTTGCTCTCTTTTCGATATCTTTGACATGGGATTCCCACTTTAATCATTTGAATCGTAATACCAAGTAATTTCACTTCCTGTACAGTCGCAAGAACACAATTTTCAAGAATAATAGAGGGGTGATTTATTGTCCTCTAGAAAAACAAACGTCCATTTTGGTACATAACAACTCTAAACCCCGTAACAGAATACTGGCCTTTGGGTTTTCTAGCATAGTGCATGTATATATATATTAAAAATAGTTTAGACAGAAAGTTTAACGAAAGTGAGTTTCAATTGTAATTTGATTCTTGAATGGCATCCGATTTCAAATTATATGCACACTCGTACTCGTGTCCAGCTCACTCGGGCGCGAGCAGACCACATTTGTGTGTGACGTATGATACGAGCGTGACCACAGGCAATCACAGCGCTCCATTTACGGTCGCCGGTGTCTCGGTAACCTTCGCTTTTTTTATAGAAAATATATCTGCATCGTTTTTCATCTGCCTCGATCCTGACTGGTACCAAGTATGAATTTCCAAGTGGTTCCTTGTGAATATTGCTGGAGAGTTGCCGCTCACAATGAGCTTTAAAAAAAATTGGTAGGCCAGATAGTTACTTATCTTTTTCGCCTGTTTTCATCACTAAAAAGTGTTCTTAACGCGACCAAATTACAAACGTGCGTTTCGAAATGTTCTCTCAATCTAACTTCTTAAATAATGTAAAAAATGGATAATTTGTTATTGAAAGATATCCAACAGAATTGGTTAAAATCCATGCAGAAATGAGAGATCAGCGCCAGTTTCCATTTACCCCCTTCTACCTCTTGAATATTAGACCGGAGCAAAATCCCAGGGCCTTATTTAAGGAGTTCGTTCAACCCACACCACAGAGAAGGTTTGCCACCATAGGCACTAGTATGGACCCCTATATCACTGCTAGGTAGGTAGTAGTCTCAAATTGTGGTATCATTTTTTTTTCTACAGCCCCTTTTACAAAAAGGCCGCCCTTTTTACAAAAAATATCATTTTGAAGAAAAGGAATAGAAATAATTCTCTAACTCAATGAGTTGGGTCTCATATGAAAGAGTATTAAATTTCCTTTAAAACAATGCTAATTTGAATGAAAATTAAAACTAACTAAATTATGTTTTGTAGTTAAAAACATAAATTTTCAATTTTTTCCCAAAAATGAATTTTTTACATATTTTTTTATTTAATGTATTAAAGAGCTGAGAGTTGTTACTTTCTGAAAAAATGCCCATCGGTATGTACTCTGATCTGTTAAAAGATTGGAGTAAAACCTTTCTTCTGTAAAAAGATATTATAGGTTTTAACTTATGAACGTAATGTACGAGCAATCCAAAAAGTCGCCCTATTATGGAGAAAATCCGTATATATACACGTATTATACAATACATATTATATAAACGCAACACAAAAAGAAAGTTCCCCCTGTTTCAGATATCAATAACTTTTGAACCAGGAGAAATTTTAAAAAATCTAATTATATATGTCCATGTAGGGAATTTAATTAGCCACAATTGGGACGAATTTTAGGAAAAATCATCAATTTATGCTTCAGTGAGCAAAGGTGAAATGCAAAAATTTCATTTTTTTTAAGTTCGCAAGCCCCAAATGGCAACTTTGATTCAATGATAACGGACCCATTTTCAGATTTTAAACATTTTACACGTTAGAATGTATGCAAAACCTGCTTCCCAAAATTCGGAAACGATATTTGCGTCAAATTTTACGGTTGAGTGAACATGCAGCAAAAGTTGCCCAAACTGCGATTTTTACTTCTTTGCCATGGTAAAATCGATCAAATATGAGGGAATTCCTGTTTTGGAAGTGTATGCAACCAATATCCATTCATTCACGGCTGAATGAACCCATCAAACAACCCAAAAATAGGCCATTTTAGAATTACGAAATGCATTACGGTAATTTTATAAACTAGAAAGCATCTCAATAACATTTTTGGGGTTGTATTTATATTCTTTGGGCACGTGTCAATGATCCTATGGCATTTATTTACAAATTCATGCTTCAGTGAGCACGTGAGACTGGAAAAGCCCTTTTCTCACGTACGGACTAATATTCAAATTCTTAATTTGATTGAATATATCAATTCTTTTCAGGGAGTACCTTTGATTTTATTTTCATAAAAATCCCGATGTTTCACGCCTCAGTGGGCACAAGATACAAGAAAATCATGAAAATGAGAAGAAAGTTTAGGGCTTCGTCATGGTTCAGTGACTTTTCGAATACGTAATTTGAATAAAGATCATGTTAGTTAGAGACGAGTTGAAGCTATGTGCAAAGTTTCATAAAATAATTCGCAGTCAAATGGACAAAAACTGACAATTAAAATATGCCAAATTTCACTTTTGTTAAACTTTTGTTAAACCTCTGTACATGAAGTCAATGGAGGAGGAAATCAATACCTGACAAATGTGAAATTTGGCCAAATTCAATGATGATTATTGTTAATTCTACCGTGAGTTATGTCACGAAACTTGGCACACAGCTTCAACTGATCTCTAACTAACATGATCTTGATTCAAATTACGTATTGGAAAAGTCACTAAACCATGACGAAGCCCGAAACTTTCTTCTCATTTGCATGATTTTTTTGTATCTTGTGCCCACTGAGGCGTGAAATACCGGGATTTTTATGAAAATAAAATCAAAAATACTCCCCAAAAAGAATTGATATATTCAATCAACGTAAGAATTTGAATTTTAGTCCATACGTGAGAAAAAGGCTTTTCCAGTTTCATTTGCTCACTGAAGCATGAATTTGTAAATAAATGCCATAGGATCATTGACACGTGCCCAAAGAATATAAATACAACCCCAAAAATTTTATTGATCTGCTTTCTAGTTTATAAAATTACTGTAATGTAGTTTCGTAATTCTAAAAGGCCTCACTTTTTTTGGTTGTTTGATGGGTTCATTCAACCGTGAATTAATGGATATTGGTTGCATACACTTCCAAAACAGAAATTCCCACATATTTCATCGATTTTACCATGGCGAAGAATTAAAAATCGCAGTTTGGGCAATTTTTTGCTGCATGTTCACTCAACCGTAAAATTTGACGCAAATTTCGTTTCCGAATATTGGGAAGCTGGTTTTGCATACATTCTAACGTGTAAAATGTTTAAAATCTGAAAATGGGTCCGTTTTCATTTAATCAAAGTTGCCATTTGAGGCTTGCGAACTTCAAAAAATGAAATTTTAGCATTCAACCATTGCTCACTGAAGCATGACTTGAAGATTTTTCCTAAAATTCGTCCCAATTGTGGCTAATTAAATTCCCTACGTGGACATATAATTAGATTTTTTTTTTAATTCCTCCTGGGTAAAAAATTATTGATATCTGAAATAGGGGGAACTTTCTTTTTGTGTTGTGTCTAGTACAGTAACAATAAAGAGGAAAATGGCGAAACCCATTCCAACAGAAACAAAATTTTCAAAATGAACTATTATAGTAATCAAAATGATATATGAAAAAAATAGAAAAATGTGGAACTGTGAAGCTGTGGAACAATGTCTAATTTGCATATATTCAAAATGGCCGCCATTTGCCAATGCTTGAACTGTATTATTCGGATCTAATACTCGGATAAACATAAATTCAGTTGTATTCCAATGTTTCCGGGATAGATGAATATGTTAATTGACATCATTTGGATAATTTGATAACAAATATGTTGTTTTAGAGACATTAAAGCAATGAAACAATGACTAATTTGCATATTTTCAAAAATATCCGCTATTCAATATACATGTATGTGTTGCCTGTATCTTCTGATCTAGAAGACATAGAAACACACTTTCTTTGTCTCTACCTATGTTGTCAGGGTGTAGGAATACGTAAATGGACAATATTGAGATCATTAGATAACATACATGTGGTTTCAGAAACATTGAAGAAGGAAACAATGACTAATTTGCATAACATGGCTGCCATTCAGCATTATTTTGCCTGTATATCCCGATCTAGGACTATTAGAAACACAATGTTTGTGTCGAAATCTATGTTTTCAGGGTAGAGTAATACGTTAATTGACAGTATTGAGATCATTAGCTAACATAAATGTGGTTTCAGAAACATTGAAGAAGGTAAACAATGACTAATTTGCATAACATGGCTGCCTTTCAGCATTAATTTGCCTGTATATCCTATGAGAAACACAATTTTGGTGTCGAAATCTTTGTTTTCAGGGTAGAGTACACAGTAAACATAAATTAGTCAAATGACTTATTTTAGCTGGTCATCATTTCAAGGCCATATCTTATGTAAAAACAAAAGAAATGAAGCAACTAAATCTCTTCTTGATTTAAAACAGATCTATTTCAACATAATAACTCAATAAAACATATTTACAAATTTCATTTTTACATAGTGCAACATGAATTATAAAAATATATAGCATAATAGTTAACATTATCATGATAGCAGATCATTGTTGTAATGAGGATTACATAGTAAATAGCCTGTTAACACATCATAGTGTTATTACTGTACTAAAAGGCAAATTTGTGAGGCCAATAGACTAAAATAGCATAGGAGGAAGAGAGTGAGAGGGTGAGAAATACACAGAGTAAGAGTAAAAGTGAAAGGAGAACAAGAGGGAAGGACAGAGGGAGAGAGAGAGAGAGAGATCAGGATGGAGAAGAATGGAAAAGTCTAATACAAATTTATATATATATAAAAAAAGTAAATTAAAACGCATAGGGTAGATGTAGGGAATACCGTCCACTTAAGCTCATTTGCTTAATTAGCACATGAAAACAATAAAATCACAAAAGAAAAAGATTTTCATTGCTTAGCTACATCATTCAACTTTATTTTCCAAAAAATTGAGGTAATCAAATATTTGGTGAGGCAGTTATATGCAAATAATGACGTCATCGTAAATTGATCGGTATTCCCTACAGTGTAGAAAAACCGGACAGTATGTTTTTACCCTTTTTTGGTATAAAGATCTGTCTGTGGAAGCACTGATTTGAATGTAAACCATCAACTTAACATGTTTGTATTGATTCTTTATAACATTATTCATTTTGAGAAGATTATATGCATTTTACTACAAAATTTCAAAACACTCAGAATAACTTTATATCTCATGTATATCATGACATATCACAATAATAATAAAGAGAAATAAACATTTAAAATTGTCAAACAATTTAATAAATAAATATAATACATTATATATGCAACTTACTATTTGATCTACATGCTTAGCAACTCAACCCGGAAGTAAAACAAACACCTTCCATGTGGTGTCCGGTATTCACTACACAAAAAAATGACTGACTAGCACTTTTCAACCACCACCACACTACCACCCCAATACACAGGCTTTGTACAGTGCATACACTTCATACACGTTTGGCCCACCCTCCACACACGTCCATAATGCATGAAATAGAGATCATGCCCCAATTTTATTTTTATACCATCACATTCTCTAAATTGTCAATTTTTACATCAGGCCATTTTTCAGGCTGCAAATTTTCCTACCTTGACAGATTTTGGTAGTTTTCTCGGAGATTTCTCACTTGTTGGTGTCGAATACAGCATTCAACCTTCCCAGACAGACTACCTGACCAATAGATGCCGGTATTTTAACTCAGTTGATCTTATGTTGGCAGCTAGGGCTGGACATGTGGTGATCGTCCGGTATTCCCTACTGTCCGGTATTCCCTACGGGTACCCTAAATGTAAATTCGAAAATATTGATTTAAATGAAGAAATTCCCAATCATCACCTTCACTTCAAAATAATATAATAACTATGTATACGTATTGCTTTGAATAGGTATACATGACATGTTGCATTTCACTGCATGCAGTACATTCAAACAAGGTAAAGTATGTGGTACAGTGTAATATAAAGGTTTGAATACACGAACATTATGCAGAATAGAAAAAAAAAAAAAAAAAAAAAAAAAAAAAAAATAGAAATGCAGGAAATAGCATGTATCTGAAGTTCAGCTTGTCTTGGAAATTTCAGCAATAACAAATAGCAAATATTACCCCAGCTCAACAAAGGTACAACTCTATTCAATACTCTGAGAAAGTCTTAAATCCTCCGATAGCACGTTCAACGTGAATCCTTGCTGATTCAATGCGACGTGTCTTGACTGTGGCGGGTGTGATGAGTTGCTTCCAATGTACAAATGGTGGTTTGTTTTAGTGTTGCTCCCCCTTTTTGCTCGGAGGTCTCTTATGAGAAAACAACGATCAGCCATGACGTCATCTCCATGTTCAATGTGGTTCAAGCAACCAGATTCTTGTGTGATCTTTTAATCTGATACACTCTCTCCAAAGCTGAGAGAGAAAAATGAAGGTACCCCTTGGAAATGTTGCAACTAAGAGCTTGGGAGTATTGTGATGTTTATAAGATGACCAAATTATTCTTTGAGAACAAGGCGTTGATGGGGTTAAATATTTCAGTACACTCTATAATTGTTCTAGTGTTCTTGAAATATCTAAAATACTTCGGAAGACTTGCCCTTATTTGTTCCTTTGTTGGCCATTTGATGAGAAGTGGTCGCAGTTTAAGGTCCAGAAAATTTCAAAATGTTCCAATTCCAAATGTATCTGCCAGTCCACGATTTGTAAAACCACGTCGAAGACGGAAAAGTGTCATAATGAATTCTTCATACACAGTCAATATCTTGGAACGATGTTTCTGACAAATAAGGCCATTAAAATCAAAATAATTATTAGACAGGCATTATGAAATCCCTGGAAGAGCATCCACATAATAATTGAAATATTTGTCTCTCTCATCATGATCTTTATTCCTTACATGAATTCTTTTGATTTTCAAATTTACTAAATTATTAAAATAGTCATTCAAATTAGTTATTACTATTATTGTTATTATTATTATTATTATTATTATTCTATTCGGCAGAAAGATGACATACAATATAAATAACATTGATTCCATATAAAAACATATTATTAAAGAACACAAAAATATTAAGACACTGTTTTCACCTGGCTGGGCTGCCAGGCCTTGGGCAAAGTTAACTAAATAACTACAGTCTGCGGACCGCTCTAACCTATTATCCAGCCAGATGAATTCAGTGTTGTAATTTATGTGACATTAACAATTATAACATAACATTCATAACTTAAAAAATCATTAAAAAAAATCAGTTTAAAATGGTACAAATTGTTTTTTAAAAAGGCGTTCAAGCAGTTACTGAGTCTCTTTCAAGTAGACATGACCACACGATATTGGAAAGGCGTCTTAATTCCAAACATAACAATATGAGACATAATGTACTATAAGCTAATATATAAGTAAATTGCAATTAAATATGTGAAACAATGAAAAAAAAAAAAAAAAAAAAAAAAAAAAAAAAAAAAAAAAAAAAAAAAAAAAAAAAAAAAAAAACCTTGCAATGACAATGATATTGCAAAGCTCTAATTGAAGAAATGTTGGCATTCAATTGGCGAAATAAACCATTTAGTACAATATCTAAAAAATTTCCCAATAATAGTGATATAAAAAGGCATTTGTAGCATAATGCGAGCGCGAAATGAGGAAGGGGCTCTAAGTGGTTTGTTCAAGGGGGCCCATGATGATGTATGGCTACAGACAATATGCATGCATGTCAGTATCTAATAGTACATATTTTCAAATCAATTATGCGAGCGCGAAGCTGAAAATTTTCTCAATAATAGTGACAAGAAATGGGAGATATATTATAGAATAATGCCAATTCGAAACGGGGAAGGGACTTTATCTGGTCTGGTTGTATTGAAGGTGGCTCATCATGATGGGTAGATGTCTATGAATATACACACATGGACATTATTATGCATATGAGTACTAGTTATGTTCGTCGAATTCATGAGGGCTGTATTGCGAGCGCGAAGCGCGAGCTTAAAAATTATCTCAATAATATTGAACTGAAACATAGTATTTGTAGTGTGTACATGATTGTAAGCGCGAAATTGATGGAGGGAGGGTCAATATAGGGGGCTTTAACTGGTGATTTAGAAGCGGAGCATCATGACGTAATGTCATGCCAACAAACGAAATCTATATATGGACGAATTCCAGTTAGGGCAATAATTGGTGCAGCGCGAAAGCGCGAGCAGAAAATTTTATCAACAATAATATGACCTGAAGAAACAAGATAGTTGAAGCCTCATGGAGCACGAAATGGGGTGAGGGAGTTTGGTGTTAAACAAACCATGCGTAACGTTAATACATACATAAAAGATGAAGAAAGTCATAATAAGTTATATTATGCCAGCGCGAAGGCGAGCTGAACATTTTCAGGCAATTGTTAATAGTTATCTAAATTTGATTGATTTAATTGGAAAGAGGGCATTTAGCCCCCGGAGAACAGAGGAAGGGTATTATATAATAAGTGGTCCGAGGTCCAAAAAAAGTTACCTTGTCGATGAGGAGCCGAGTTAAGTTTTACAGACTCTTTCAATACTTCATTATTTATTTTATTAAAACCATCGTGGATTTTGTGAGAGGATACTTATGCCTTCAGTTTTATTGAGGCACCTGTCCCCTATGCACATTTGATCGGTGCCCCATGATTATCACCAATTCTAATGTTTTGTTTTGTTGTTTTGTTTTGTTTTTGTTTTTTCATGCGAATAGTGAAACATCTGTGCTTAGATTCAACTACATGGTTATTGTGTATGTACATATACTG
>CALNVZ010002386.1:62789-74559 GCA_940671915.1 Paracentrotus lividus | reverse complement strand
GCGCTCGGGCTAACGCCCTCGCCCGTCAGTCAGTCTCCTTCGCGCGACCAGTAACTTGCCCACTAGCCCGGCGCATATCAGATAGGCTATGGTGTGGGTTGAACGAACTCATTTTTTTCCAGGTCCTTGCTCCTGGTCTATATTCATAAAACCGTTTTGGGCATGAATACGCTTTACGTAAAATAAGCGTCTTCAAGAAAGGGCATAATCTCCTTGCTAACCAAGGATTTGTACGTGGGAAGTATCGTTATCAGTGCAAGATTTACTAAATTATTGTACAAAGTGTTGGCTTATACTCACAAGCGAGTTACGGTGTAATGAGTCTAGGGCGATTTGGCGGCGAGCTATACTAGCTCGTGTGGCGGCATTTAGTCAAATGGTGTGCCTAATCGCCAATATTTTATGTTATTATTTTTCTTCAAAGGGGGGAGCAAGCAATCTGTGAGGATAGGAGTATGATTATTCCTCTCATGGAGGAATGTTTTTTCTTGCCATGGTCACTGGTTTGCCCGAATGTTGGATTTATTGTTGATGAAGATTATATATATATTGTCCAGACAGGCTGGGAACAGGCCTAGTTTGCCCAAGTCTATAAGCGGGGAACAGGCCTAGTTTGCCCGAAGGCTGGCAAGATTTTTGATAAAGAGTATATTATTGTCCAGATTAATATGCGGGGAATCGATTGTTGACATGAATTTTATACATGTCTGTAGTCTCGTACATCGAGCTTGACATGGCATTTATTTATTTATTTCACGGCTGTCTAACTGCAGATAGATCAGCCGGCTCCATTTTGGTTCCTTCCAGATCGTTAGCTTAATATACATTTGCAATAGCATTCATATTTACGCAATATTCATGTTATTATTTACGTGTATATTATGTATTAATATGTGTTGATATGAAAGTTACAAAAAATTTGAAATTGTGTTGACCACTCAAAAGTTAACATGCAAAGGATTCGTCTTATTAAAGGCCATGGACAAACGCATATAACAAGATCATCTTTTTTGTTTCTTTCTCCTTGTCTAGTCTCAAAGTGGAAATAACTGTGTGTGATATTTATTATCAATATACATTGCTACGCTATTTAAACATCATCGCTAATGGCTGTAGAGGAAACGTGTAAAACAGCTCTTTAAGGCTCGGTCCCACTGGATGAACGAAATTAGTATACGCAACTCATGCGCAATTAATCCTCCCGCCAGTGGGACCGGGCCTTTACACTGTTAAATCTGATCTTGTTATCCTGTTTAGATATATTTGAATAAATAAATAAAATAAAATAATGAAGAAGGATCAAGAGTATTCAAGATAAATGGCATAAATTTACATATCCTATATGCCACAATTATTCATGAATTTTATTGCTATTTATTTTTCTCTCCCTTTTTACCACATCGTATAGCCCTATTGGATCGGTCTAAGCGACCACATCACGGAAAGCAACTTCCAGTGGGCTGACGGATCCCAGAGAGACTTTACCGCTTGGAAGTCGGGAGAACCAAACAACGGAGGAGGGCGAGGCGAAGACTGTGTGCATGTCTTCAATATTGGTATAAATGACGGTGATAGAATGCAATGGAATGACGTTCGGTGTGATCGCACTATGCCTTTCTTTTGCCAAAAACCACTCAATCCCTAAAATCATTGCCATGGGCATGATGGGTACGCCTTCCTATTGGGTCAAATATTATATTTATACATCTAATGATGTACTGAGCTTGAAAAATAATGCGTTAATTAATGGATTCGGGAGATGGGCAAATATCTGTCAAACGGAAAGAAATTGGAATGAATAGAACTGTACAAATTGCCAATACTATATATCAGGAACATTTTCTTTTCTTTTTTTTTCTTTAACTACAGTAAAATAAGCTAAACATCAACTTGTGAAATAGATACATAATTAACCTTTGAATTTATCATGCTTATTGCTTGGAGAAAGAAAAACAGAAAAATGAAAGAAAATATTATTTCATGTATTATGAGTTCACGATAAGAAAAGAAAATCATCAAAGAATAACGGAGTTATGAATGTTCATAACTCCGTTGATTCTTTGGTGATTTTTGTATAAATATATATTTTCTATTCGCGACGTTAATTTCCAGCTGCTCTCTTACCATGTTGCCTATTTAAATTTCATGAATTTGTCTTTTACATTTTTCTTAAAGGAGGACGCCAGGCTGAAAAATACACAGGAAAATATAAAAAGCACAACACTCCAAATTTCATTAGAATATTATATGGAAAATAGCAATTTTATGTTTTTCTTAAAGTTTTGGTTTTGGTATTCTATACAGAATTTTTTTTTTTTTTTTGTAATGTATAGTCTCAAGTATTTCGAAGGTGTTAATTTTTTCTTTATATACACTGTTGCTCATAAAGGTTGGATATTGTTTTGTGTGATCCAGCGACATCTATTTGCTTCGGCTCAGATTTCTTGAAATTGTTTGTCCCTACTTTCACTTTTCTGGACCCTGGCTAAACCTTGGACACCCCCAAACTATTCCCGGGGAATGAAAATAAAACAAAAGTTTGGCAACCCCCAGAACGCCCATTTTTGTATTTTTTTCTCATTTAGGGGCCCCTTTTTTGTTTACCCGGCTAACAAAGGCCCCCATGATCCCACCCTCACCAAACGCGTCTGATGTATAGGGTGGTTATTGTTCTTTGAGTTAAATCTAAGTTCATGATCACAGACTTAGATTTATTGTATAGGGGAAGGGTCAAAGTTTACTTCGATTCGGGTTGAAAATTGAATTCATTCATTTTTACAACATAGACATTTCTGCCTTCTCAAAAATGTATTGTAAAATCTCAGCCAAACAAAAATCATAATGAGAAATAGACAATGGTTACCGTTTACAACCTTGCCATTAAGGCTGACACATGATTTTCGGAAAAATGACAATAATTAAGGGTTCATAGTAGTTTTTCATTTCCTTTGTTTTGACCATAAAGGTTGGATAGAATATTTCCGTTTTTTACCAATTTCACTTTTTCCTTAAACCCTTCCCCTAGACAAGAAACCAACGCCTGTGATCTTAAACCTTGATTTATCATAAAGAACAATAACAACTCTATATTTCAGACGCTTTTCGAGGGGGTATGACGGAGGGGGCCTTGGTCAGCCGGGTAAACAAAAAGGGGCCCCAAAATGAAACAAAAATGGCAAAAATGGGCGTTCTGGGGGTTGACAAACTCTTTTTTATTTTCATTCCCCAGGAATAGGCTGGAGAGTGTCCAAGGTATAGCCAGGGCCCAGAAAAGTGATAGTAGGGACAAACAATTTCAAGAAATCTAAACCGGAGCAAAAAGATGTGGCTGGTTCACACAAAAAATATCCAACCTTTATGAGCAACAGTGTAGATATGGCTTTTGTTTCTAAATAATTATATAAGATCTTAATGGTAATTTATTAAATGATATCAGACTCAAGCAATCAATCTGGTATATGTATTTCTTTTCATCATCGTTTATTTTCTCTTCCTGTCACATGGTGCATGGATGGTTCAAACGTGGATTCTCAACTTTGATACCACGAAAAATTAAATACAGTGGGCCTTAAACATTTCAACGAGTAAAACTAAAAACTCTAAAATGAATTTCAATAAAATGTTTATTAAAAAAAATACTAATAGTCATTGGTTGCGAATATTCATTTGTGACCCTCCGCCTTAATACCACTAATAAATCGCCACAACATGTAACAGAGTAAATGGCAGGAGATGCAGGCCTTCTGCATCAGAAAGTGTTGGTTCCTCTTACTCCAACGGGATATTTAATTGAGTTTAACTTCGCTACAAGTGTTTTTCTATCATTCGAAAGCGTACAATTTTGTAGTTTCAGAAAGCACATAAAACCCAAATATGAGTTTTGGCGACTTATTGGTGGTTTCGAGCCGGAGGGTCACATCTTGTATATTTGATCAGTGTTGATCGAGCAAAATTCCAATACATACAAGCTATGAGGGGTGGGGTTTTGCGCTTGTGTTTTGTTTTGTTTTGTTTTTGTTTTTGTTTTTGTTTGTTTTTTTAAGAACAACGTCAAAAGATTTCAACAGACTTTGTACACGTTTCGGAAGAGAAATTTCATAAATAATGTATGATTTGATACTACCCCAGACGGAGAATTTCATATATATTCGCTCAATAATAGAATGAAACTAAATGATAGATATAACAGAGACACGTTGTGATGTCTCTTGAACTGTACCCCCCCCCCCCAACAAAAAAAAAAAAAAAAAAAAAAAAAAGAAGGAGAATATCAAAATAATAATAATAAGTGAGCTTGAACATAACATGTCGCGGTTAAACTCTGATAGATTGAGTGAACATCATTTAGTATAGGATTTCCCAGTCAAATTGAGAAGGTCGTCGTTCTATTTGAAAATCGCGTAAGTCAATTTACGAATATTCGGCTTTCAATCGAATTTACTGGGATCGACTTCTTTTTTCAACAACCATTTTAAATCTGATAAGGTGCACTAAATTCGTAAAACGGTCTATCAAGTTTGCAAAGATCTTGACCGCACAATTTTGCCATTAAGCAGAATTCAAGGTGTTAAAATGTGTACACACATAAACGCAAACCCTCTCACCACACACACACACACACACACACATACACACGCAGAAAAAAAAAACTTCCTCTCTCACACCCACGCACATCATCACAAACGTCCGAGTCCCACAAACACAGTAAACAGTTCACAATAACATTTTTCCTTTTACTGATAAAGCATTGATGTCTTGTTTACCAAGACCATTATTTAATGTCTGGGACGTGTGAGTGAATGTGTGCGTGCGTGCGTGCGTGTGTATGCCTGTGTGTGTGTGTGTGTGTGTGTGTGCCTTGGACTGTGTGTGTGTGTGTATGTGTGTATGCCTGTGTGTATGTGTGTGTGTGTGTGTGTGTGTCTTCTGAAGATTGTTGTTCAGTCATGCGTGCAAAGATGGGCGGTACCTACAGATGCAAGGAGGATGTCGGGCTGCCGGCCCACGAGAAAAGGGGCAAAATAGATTTCCGTTTCGGACAATAAAATTTGGAGTATTTTTTTTTTTTTCATGACTCTAACATATATATCGAAACCCATGAATAAATGTTCATACTTTAAAATCAAAATGATGGACACTATCTTTATATAAAAAACACAATAATATAATGTTAAAATAGGCATAAATTACACATGGCACAAATATAGTAGGAGACCTGACCACACAAAATATGGATATTATGGACCGGTAATTTAGTACAGAGGCGCAATAGGAAAATAACTCTGGTCGTAGCTTCTTATGATTTCCTTTCGATTATTTTTTAAAATCCAAAACAAGACAAAACGAATGAAGTCAGTAAATTGTTAAAACTGTTTAATATTGAACCCTAGTATAATGGTATATTAATGAAAACAAAAATATATATTTTTTTTAAATGCTGGATTTATGACCGAGAATAGGCCTACTGTAATACAAAAAAAAGGGAAACGGTTATATACAACTACCCCAAGAAAACTGTCCCCGCCAAAATATCTACCCTTATCTATGATAGACATTACTGACAATCGCAAAATCATGCATTAACAGTGTTAGGAAATCCACGCTAAAGCGAGATCACTGTATATCGTGAATTTGACCGAAAGTTATGTAACCTCGCCACGCTTCCTCCGAGGAGGTGCCACGGTTGAGTGATTTTTTTAGTCTAATATTAGTCGTTTAACGTTTTTCAGGATAATAACGACAACCAACGCCTGTTACAAAGAGAGAAAATGAAGTTCGGGGATAGTCCGCGAGGATGCTTAGTATTTATTTACACATAATAATTCACAGAATAATTGGGTCTATAAGGTTGTTTTTCTAGGGAAATATTTTATGAAATTATATAATATTGTTTGTTGTTGTTTTTTCTTCCATATTGCAAAAGCATATTGAGCAACACGGTAGGCCTACACAATTTATTACAACTTTATTCATTCATTATATTATATATATATTAGCCTATTTATATTCATCTTTTTAGTAGGGTAGCTCCATCAATGATTAAGACATGATTAAGACATTTTTTTTCATGGAGGCCCAACAAAATCACAATCAGCCTAGGCAATAACTAGAGCAAGATATTTTAATGGGAAAATTGCGACCCACTCCATGAACATCATGTACATATAGCTCATTTCCATTTACTACTTGCAAAAAGTTATATTTAAATAGGACACGTTCTCTAAACAAAGTATTCTGTATAGTGTACATGTAAATTTCTACCCGCCCATTACTACAATGTATACCTGCCCTCGCTCACAAGAAGCGTAGATTACAAACACAAACTCTTGTAAGAACTAGCATAGAATGTAAGCTTCTATACTATAATTTTAGATCATTCATGTTATTTTTTTCTTGTGGCCGTGGTTGGAGTTATTTTTTCATAACTAATTAGAAGCAATCAGGCGAAAATGGACGAAAACCACCCTAATTCACCTTCAAGAACATATCGACGTCATATTAGAGTCTGCTTTAAAACTACTAAAGACCATGCCGTCTGTCCGCCCAGTGAATAACCATTCGCTCACCCCAACATGTCCTGCGACATTACGTAATGTAAGCGTAGATTACACGCTCAAACTCTTTTTAGAAATGAGCAGAAAATATACGGCCTATATATTCTGGTAGTTAAGATCATTGTTTTAAGGCCTTGTTTTGCAGTTATTTTTCCATATCTGTGTAGATACATTCAGTGAAAAATGGATTTTCTCCAGCCTAATTCTCTCTGCAAGAACCATCGATATTAAATTACAGTCTGCCTCTTAAACTATTACACGAGCGTATTGGCGCGAATACTGCACCGCTGTCGCTCGGTGCTGACTTCAGCATTTGTGATGGTTTCTCTCTGTTCGTGTAATATAAGCGTAGATTAGAAGCGCAAACAATTTTAGGGATGAGCATAGCATTAACGGCCTTATTACGGCATTCAGATCATTGTTTATGAAAACATTATGTTGCAATTATTTTTTCAATACATGTGTAGATACAGGCATTTAGGAAACGGACTTAAACAGCCAAATTCACTCTGCAAAACACATCGATATTAAATTACAGTCTGCCTCTTAAACTATTACACGAGCGGAATTGGCGCGAATACTGCACCGCTGTCCGCTCGGTGCTGACTTCAGCATTTGTGATAGGTTTCTCTCTGTTCATGTAATATAAGCGTAGATTAGAAGCGCAAAACAATATTTAGGATGAGCATAGCATTAACGCCTTTATACGGCATTTCAGATCATTGTTTGATAGAACATTATGTTGCAATTATTTTTTCAATACATGTGTAGATACAGTCATTTAGGAAATGGACTTAAACAGCCAAATTCACTCTGCAAAAACATACGATTTCAAATTAGTGTCTGCCTCTAAAACTACTAGCTGAATCGTTTGGACATCTGAGTTTATAACACGCAGCTAGCTCGCGATAGCGACTGTAAATGCATCTACCAGTCGCTCAGTTTAAATTTCGAAAAAGATGCATCAACATATCAATTATTTATTCTCAAACGGCACGGGAAATCTAATGCGGCATGGATAGCTCGATCGAGTATGAAGTCTACTTTCTGAGTATCGTATTTTCAGTCATTCCACGGTGCAATGCGAGATCCACGTGGATAGGAGATGGGGAAATGGGATCTGAATCGTTTGCTTTCTGTACACTTCTCGTAGGGTTTGCGTGTATAAGAGCTCGCATCGTCAAGGACGGCTTGTGGTAGAACAAGGAATCGATTCTGTATCTTGATCACGATTTAGCGTGAAAATCTGGATCTCGCATTAGCGTGGATTTCCTACACTGATTAAACAGAGCTGGGCTGGAGTACTCACTACGTGTTTAATATTTTTTACATATTTCTGGGTCGGGCGTAGTTGTCCTGGGGATAATTTTCCAGGGGGTTGAACGATTATACCTATATTAATCGTATACTTCGCATGAAAGAATTCATAGAATGATGATTATCTCATGCAATTATACTTTTTTCAAATTACCTTTTATTATGTGTGTGTCTACGTGAAAACAAAACAAAAAAATAATAAATAAATAAAAAGAAAGGAACAGATAATAAAAAAAAACAATACGTAAACCTGGTATAGTTATATTAGCTTATAATTATATAAATATATTGTAATTACATATTGTAGGAACATACTCTTTAGAAATAAAGATTTAACAAAACGAAGCATACGGCGATGTGAAACACTCAACACAATTACTCTCATGATTTCAATCTGAAAGAACACAAACATTGTGGAAGCCATACAAATCGGTTAAACGTTTATAAGCTATATATGTTAATATGAATGATAATCATAAAATGTATCAGTTAAAATATTCCCAATACTAAATACCATCCCTAATCCCATTTATCATTCCATCTTTGAGGAACTCCTTGCTAATGCTTTTTAATGACGAAATATTCTCATGAAAAAGGTTTATATCCCACTAATTCTGATTGCTCGTAGATTAGAATAAGAGAAATATAAAATCGTTACATAAGCAAGCTATTAACTTTACGCTGCAACTTTATTTCTACTCCACACCATACATATCAAGATTGTTAAACCACAGTTTAAATATTTGGTTTAACTATGAAAGCAAATATCAAGATTTTCGAACCGGAATGTTCGATTATCTCATTTCTTGGTAATAAAATAACTTCAAAAAAACTGCCTGGCAAAGATAAGTAGGTCTACAATAGTTTCCTAACCATTGAAGACGCGAGTTCAGAATCCAGTAACATGTAATAATCATAACAACATATTTGGTCACATTCTGGCTACCGTAGTTAAACCAATTTTAAACTATGGTTTAAGTTCGGACACTTTTGTGAACACGTCCCAAATAAATTAGCATGGTGTTCATCAATTACAATTTTGTGTGTGTCACAGCATGTGTAAACAATCGACTTGATTGGTGCCTGAGCATTTCCTATGTTGACATATTGCCTCGAGCGTACATCCTCGGAGCACGTCTGCAAGTTATAAGGGGAAAAAATACATTTAATAAAAAAAAATTAAAGAATTAAACATTTAAAAAGAGAGAGAGAGAAGAGAAAGAAAAAGTGCATAACATATGCATGTACAGTCATAAAAAATAGGTCTATATACAGCGTGTCCCACAAAAAAAATGCAATGGCACTCTAAATGAGTATTATTTTGAAAATTACCGCATCATATTGTATATACATTTTATAATCGTAAACTAGCATTTATTGTACACAACAAGCCTAAATTTTACGCGATATTTCCTTCAACACATAGTTATGATCATTCTTTCAGCGCTCATAGGTAGCAGCCGATGGCTGATATCGTTTCAAAAATGTGACTCAAACAGGGGAGTATTTTATATTTTACGATATTGTCAGAAAATATACTGTTAAACTCTGTCAAAGTCGTCAGACCCCAAAACTGCATAATTTTGTCTGGGCCCAACATTTGACGTCATCATCCCCAAAGTAGTGACTGGGATTCGAACCTCGTCCTATTCTTATTAGTTTTTTGACCTTTTAGAGAAAACAACTAAAAGAAATTGAATTGTTCACATTTTGAAAAAGAAGATCAAGCCTACAAACTGAGGGATCGGGCAGAGGTTCGAATCCCCGTCACGTCTTTTGAATGTTGACGTCACAGGTTTGGTCCCATACGTACGTTAATATGCATCACTTCGACATTACCGGTTGTTACATGTCCAAGTTCATAAATTAACTCTTTGCCCCCACCAGGTGACTGTAGTCACAATTATGTTTATTGACTATATAATTTCATTTTCTCTACAATTGTTTGGCTACACGAGTTGAAGATAGATTTGTAGTGCTGTGTCTGTAGATTGATTTCTATTAGTTTATATAAAGGAAAAAAATTGTTATACTTTTATTAATGCTTAAAGAGAAATTTCAACTTTTTATGATAAAAATTGATGTGGCGTGCAAAGTGTTAAGTAATCATACCTCCAGATGACTGGTTTTCTGTGAAGCACCGTGCAGTGTTCGGTTGTTGGAAGGGAGACTCATGACATGTCTCAATACCAAAATAATACGTGGAGAAACATTGTAAAGACGAAACTAAACGGGTAAAAAAAAAATATGAAAATATTGATTTCAAGATTCAACCCTTTCAACACCTAAGTAACACCCAGATAAATATATGAATAAGCATACAAAGATCAAAATGATTATGAAGATGGCGCTATAAATATATAATTTAAATAATTTATATATAATGCTCAATGACTGTACTGAAAGTTTGTTGCAAATCACTTTTATTGAAGACTTCCCATTAACTCATGAGATGATATTTTATGAAGATAAAATATAATTAGCATAATAGGGCAGAAAATTTACACTGTATGTAAATTGTGTATTAAGATCAATCCCGTCTAGTGAATTAATCAGACTGCGATTATGATGACCCTCAAAGAAACCAAAACTACTTACTAATAATGACTAAGGGCAGGGAGGTCCACGAGCAGCCGGCCACCACGGAGAGCCGAGGTCACGAAGGGCCGGTCGGTTGTTCCCACGAGGTCGAGGGTCCACCGAGGGGACCCGGATTTCTGATCTATTGTTTTTTTGCAATGTACTGCCACAACCGCCATTAAATATGACCATTACTGAATCGAAAAATAAAAACAATAAATATATTAAAACTAACAATATCAACAATTCTCACGCAGAGAATCAAAACCGAATGGAAATTAAAGATCTATTCAAACGCCAACTAACTATGTCTACAGATAACAGAAGTGTGAGACTGATAGTCGGCCAAAACGATAAGATATACCCTTGAGCTAGAATGAACGAGACAGCCCTGCATACAACTCATGCCCGTTTTTATTATTCGCAATCATATAAATTATATAGTTAGGGCCTTCATTCAGCAGGACGAGATCTCATGCTTGGCGGAAACATTTTAGATTGAACGCAGTACAAACATCCTAATGAAACAAAAAATACTAATAATGAAAAATAATCGGCCTCGTGGACCTCTACGCCTCGATAGTGAGCCCTCGGCCCGGTTGGGCCTCACCCTCGTGGGAAGAACAGTTATCGATTTCAGTGACCTCGTCGGTCACTCGATGAATCCCCCGCCTACCTAGGGAAAACTGCCATTGTGAGGAAGGACCCCAATAAGGCGAATAGTTACTTAGCTCTCTGTGCTAACATGCGAGTGTAAGGAGCAAAAGAACTGTGACAAATAAAAAAGAAACCACGTGCAAAATGGAAATTTCCGTCTTAGAAAATCACTTTCATTGATGTTCCATTGTATGATTTCAGCATGTTCGTGAAATTAATTTGAAGAAGTAGCATCATACACGATAGTCCATATTAGGCCTTTTATTATTAAGCAAACTGTCTTATACTTATAAATTTACCTGAAAAAGATATTTTTCTGAATTCTATGCTAATTATGTAGGACTATCATCTCTTTAATTATGTGTTGGCTTAGAATATGCAATTTACTATACACAGTGTCAAAGCTTCTCTAGATAAACAATCATTGCACCGCCATCACTAGCAATAATGCATTAATTACCTCAGCTGTCACAGATATGGCTAATTAAACAATACTTACAAATCAAAACTATTGTCAATTAAATTAATTCCTGTGTTCGTCTAGTCAGTACTATCTAAAAATGTGTTTATTCATGTTTCCAGATGTTCTTTAATTAAGTTTTAGACCCCACTTCCGATAACGTACAAACGATATGCCTAACTCACGGTTAATATGTCTTAGT
>CALNVZ010002386.1:23576-46126 GCA_940671915.1 Paracentrotus lividus | reverse complement strand
GTATGGTTTTTTTGGGCACATTACCATATGTATGGTATTGCTGTAGTGTTTCTTGGGACAATACCATATGTATGGTATTATTCTGTATGGTTTTGGGGCAGAAATCCATATGTGTGGTAATTGTCTGTATGGTTTTTTTTGCACAATGATACCATATATATGGTATTGATCTGTATGGTTTTTTTGGCACAAATACCATATTATGGTATTTCTGTATGTTTTTTGGCAGAATACCATATGTAATGGTATTGCTGTTGGTTTTTTTGGGCAGAAATACATATGTATGGTAATTTTTTGTATGGTTTTTTTAGGCACAAATACCAATATGTATGGTAATTGCTGTATTTTTTTTTACACAAATACCATATGTATCGGTATTTGCTGTATGGTTTGTTTTGGCACAAATACCATATGTATGGTATTGCTGTATGGTTTTTTGGCACAATACCATGATGTATGTGTATTGCTGTATGTTTTTTTTTCGGCACAAGATACCATATGTATGGTATTGCTGTGTGGTTTTTTTGGTAGTAAGCGGGTACGATACAGCAAGTACCGTACAGCAGTACATAGAGCAGCACCAATACATCAGTACCATACAGCGTATCCCCATACAGTAGTACCCATAGACAGCAGTAAAACCATAAGAAGTACGCTAGAGCAGTACCATAAAGCAGGTAATGACAGCAGTACACACATCAGTACCACGGGAGTACATACAGTAGTACGCATACAGCAGTACGCGATACAGCAGTACCATGGAGCAGTAACCATACAGCAGTACATACAGCAGTACCCATACATGCTGTACCTAACAGCCAGTACATACAGAGTATCATACGTAGTTATAGCTTTTATGTATTGCATTGTTGAAAAATTTAAGAAAATACAGGTTAATATCTCAATAAATGAAAATGACAGTCATGTCAGATATTTTTTTTTATTTTCCTGCCTGTCAATTTTTTTTTTTTAATAGGTAGAAAGTTCCATGAACCGTTAAGTGTCATGTGTCAGCATGTTGGGGTATAGTAAAAAGGGGTGGAGGCGTTACATTTTGGAGGAAAAATGATAACATTTTTTCACATAGCATGAAAATGATGGTACAACCATGATTGTGCAGATAACTCACATTGTAGATAAAATTATCAGGCTATATGTCTGTGAAAGTTTCAAATTTGTTATGCTCATGCTATGCTATGCTAATAAAATCTAACTTTGAGTGGAGTAGGGGTCAGGTGTGGAGGATCCTCAGCGGTCGAGGCACGTGTTTGAAGGCTAAGGGATTCCATTTTTGTTACTTTTTTTATTCTTTGTTGCATTATATCTTTCCAGTCTATTGGTCTTATGGTTTGAGTGATATATCATCCTCTTTGGACTTTATCTGGTTCTAGACAGATACAAAGTAGATTTTTCAGAAAAGTTATTTAATCAATTAATTAATCAATTAAAAAAACATACTAATGCACGTTTCCTCCATAGACAATGCTTGGAGTGCATCGGAAAAATTTGTCACATGCAATCTTATAACAATAATTGTGCCTTTTTTCGCCATTTTCTTGCCATGCATGTAGATACACAATTTAAGTGGAAACAAATTCTTTGCAATGAACATTGTTTATCCAGTGTGCAAGATAGGATTATGTCCTTTTTGCACTATTAAATTTTCCTTGTTGACCCTAGTACGAACGCAGCGTCAGAAGTATTTTGTGTTACAAGTTTTAATATTTGTTTAGAAGCATAGCTGTATTTGTCCTTCGCAAATGATTCATTTTCATTTGGTACAGAGTTAGAATCAAATCGCAAGTAAATTGTGAACCTTCTTAAAATATTTTCCGCAGTACACTCGTGTATAGCTTTTATGAGAACCCTATACAGGCCCAAAGTGTTATCATCTTCCTTACAATCTCTGCTTTTAAATAAAATAACGGAATTAGGGTCTAATATAATGTATTAACCCAAAATTCGAAATAGAATGATCTATTTCACTTATTTTACAGAACTAATACATTTAAGAAATATAAGTTTGGAACAAATAAAACAATATTCACAAATACATTAGTATCGACCTGAGACATAGTTTCGTTATCATTGTATTGTTTATTTGTTTGTGAGCGCGAAGCACGAGCTGTACATTTGCTTTATAATAACATTAATCATTTTTTTCACTAGGCTGATATCACTACGAAAGTCTACCCTTAGAAATACGAATTCCGAAGCGGGATGAAATCATCATATAATCAAGGTTCTTTATGATTGTATGCCCTTTTCTGAATATGTTTATTTGTGGATCTGATATTATTACGAAGATTATAACCAAGTTTATTAACCATCACATTTGGGGACAAGTTGGGCAAATCGGCAGATGCTATCCAAATTTTAGAAAATAAAACAAATGTGAAAGCTTTAAAAATACGGGAGATCCCCTGATTGGCCGCCAATTTTGGAGGGAATTACATTTACACTGAGATACCGTTGTAAACAAATAAAAGAATTAAAATGAATTATAGGCGACCTGAAAAAGATTTATTAGTTTATATTATTGTCTGGGGGGGTTTTTTTTGGGCAAGCGAAGGCGCGTATGCCGAAAATGTTGGCTTTTTAATGACCGTGTAACTTGGTACAATTTTGGCAAAGTGAAATCTGTGCCTCTTCGTACTTCATTATTGTGACATATATTTATGTTAAAGCTCTGAAATCGAGGGTTGGACGATCTCGACCACGATCGACGGGGCGGGGGGGTTACAGATCGTAGCCCCATAGCCGTCCCCCGGGATCAGAAACGCCGCCCAATACCTACTGTTGTGTGGTATTGCCAAAGGATATTTTCGTCTAAGGGATAGATTTTATAGGATTGTGGGTATAGTATTGACCAAGCGAGACTTGATTAGACGATAGGAATTAATTAGAAGATAGAGTTATGATGATGAAGGTCCCGGTGCGGGCATTAGTCAAGTGGTTGTAGTTTATGGCGTTGGTAGCGTATGAGATTTTGATAGGTACTTCATGTAGTACATATGGTAATTGCTCATTTCATACAATGTTTTTGTATGCAAATCAGTTTTTGTGAAACTTACCGTCATTAACTAGTATTAACTGCATATACGAATTTTTTCTTTATAGAGGTATATTATATCCAGTCTCAGAGCGTATTTTGACATTTGCATTATTATCAAGAAATATAGAAATAAACTCTGTGACCCAAAATATTTTTGCTAGATAGTGGTATAGTATGAGTAGATATGGGCATTCGGTTGTCTTGCGAGCAGTCCGGTGGATAACGGCGTGTTTTGGTATCCTGTGTTAACGGGCGAGTGTGTTCGCGGTGTCAACGGTATGTGGGTATATCTGGTACTTATGTGTGGTATTAGATAATGGGCAACTTAGTAACTCCATGCTGTGTGTACTATTTTTTTGCCTGGGTAGTGAGTACTTCTGTATGGTATCTGGCAGATAACATCGATCCACTGTGGTATTTTGGTGCCAAAATCCGATGGAAATCTGTGGTTTTGGTGCCAGGAGCCTGGACCTATGGTATTTTGGAGTATGGATACTCATTGTATGGTATTGTTATGTGGTATTTGTGGCCAAACAACCATAGGAAATCCAGGGGGGCGGGGCCTGTGGGTATTTGTCCAAAAAACCATAGGAAACCATGGTATTTTGGCTGTAATGGTACAATTGTATGGTTTTTTGTGGTTTTGGAAAACGCTGGTGTCTGTGTTTGGCAAAAAAACAATAGGAAACCCTATGGTATTTGGCTGTGGTACTCTGTATGGTATTTTATGTGGTATTTGTGCCAAAAAACCATAAGGAATCCTGTGGTATTTGGTGCCAAAAAACCATGGAAGAGCCCTGATGGTATTTTGGCTGTTGTGGTTCTGTATGGGTATTTTTGTGGTATTGTGCAACCATGACATCCTGTGGTATTTTGGGTAGGTACGTTGTGTGGTAGCGAGCAGCGATATTTTTTGTAAAGGGAGATAGGCCATGGCAGATTAAGCTGTATGGATGTTTAGTGTTGTTCAATTACAAAATCTAAGCAGCTTCGCGGCATCGGACTGTCTGATATGGACTCGGGAATACTAGGTCTGTTCCCCGCCTGTGCTGGGACATAATATATAAAGCTGTCTAACTGCAGATAGATCAGCCGGCTCCATTTTGGTTCCTTCCAGATCGTTAGCTTAATATACATTTGCAATAGCATTCATATTTAAGCAATATTCATGTTATTATTTACGTGTATATTATGTATTAATATGTGTTGATATGAAAGTTCCAAAAAATTTGAAATTGTGTTGACCACTCAAAAGTTAACATGCAAAGGATTCGTCTTATTAAAGGCCATGGACAAAGAGAAGAGGATGAATCGTATAGGCATTATATAGGGTATTTTATCAGGATTTGCAATAGCGGGGTTAAATCTCACACATATCCATTTGCAATCTATCTCCCAGTAATCGGCGGAGGGTTATCTATTATTACGGATGGTAAGGTTATGCAGGAATGAGGGAATGGAACTGGACGGAAAATGGAATAGACGATTGGAAGGTTATAGTTTATAAGAGGGCAGAGGTACATGATATAAGGAGGTTGGCCAAGCAAGCTTGTGGATATAATGTCGTCATTGAACACAACATACAAAAGTTTAAACAATCGCACAAAGGATTCGTTTAATTAAAGCCATGGACAACGCTAATAACAAGATTAATCTATTTTATATGTGTTTCTTTCAATCCTTGGTCTAGGTCTCAAGATGGAAATTAACTGCTGTGTGATATTATTATGCAATAGTATAGCATTGCTGAAGCTATATTTAAAATCATCAGCTAATCTGTGCAGCGAAATCACGGGTTTACACACACCAGCTCTATTAAGGCTTGGGTCCCAACTGGCTTTTTAGGATGATTTGCAGAATGAAATTGCGGATTGTTTGTTTTGTTTTTTGTTTTTTTGTTCACTTGGGGATAGAACGAATTAGTATACGCGAACTCATGCGCAATTAATCCTCCGCCAGTGGACGCGGCCTTTACCGTGTTAAATCTAGATCTTGTATCCTGTTTAGATATAGATATTAAATAAATAAATAAAAATAAAAATAATGAAGAAGGATCAGAGTATTCAAGATAAATGGCATAAAATTTACATATCTACTATGACACAATTATATGAATTTATTGCTATTTATTTTCTCTCCCTTTTTACCACATCGTATAGCCCTATTGGATCGGTCTAGCAGCGACCACATCACGTGAGGCAATTCCAGTGGGCTGACGGATCCCGGAGAGACTTAACCGCTTGGAAGTCGGGAGAACCAACACGAACGGAGGGAGGCGAAGACCTGTGTGCATGTCTTCAATGTTGGTATACAAATGACGGTGAAAGAAGCAATGAAATGACGTTCGGTGTGGATCGCACTATGCCCTTCTTTTGCCAAAACCCACTCAATCCCTAAAATCATTGCCATGGCATGATGGGTACGCCTTCCTATTGGGTCAAATATTCTATTTATACATCTAATGATGTACTCGAGCTTGAAATAATGCGTTAATAATGGATTCGGAGAATGGGCAAATATCTGTCAAACGGAAAGAAATTGAATGAATAGAACTGTACAAATTGCCAATACTATATATCAGGAACATTTTTTTTTCTTTAACTACAGTTAAATAAGCTAAACATAACTTGTGAAATAGATACATAATTAATGCTTTGAATTTATCATGCTTATTGCTTGCGAAAGAAAAACAGAAAATGAAAAAATATTATTTCAATGTATTATGAGCTCACGATAAGAAAAAAATCATCAAGAAAACGGAGTTATGAATGAAATATGAATGAAATATATCTTTTCTATTTGCGACGTTTAATCCAGCTGCTCTTTACCATGTTGCCTATTAAATTTCATGAATTTGTCTTTGACATTTTTCTTAAAGGAGGACGCCAGGCTGAAAAATACACAGGGAAAATATAAAAGCACAACACTCCAAATTTCATTAGAATATTAATATGGAAAAATAGCATTTTAGTATTTCTTAAAGTTGGTTTTGCGTATTCTATACAGAAAACATTTTTTTTTTTTTTTTTTGTAATGTAATAGTCTCAAGTAATTTCGGAAGGTGTTAGTTTTTCTTTATATGATATGGCTTTTGTTCCAAATAGTTATATAAGATCTTAATGGTAATTTATAAATGATATCAGACTCAAGCAATCAACCTGGTATTATATGTATTTCTTTTCATTATCTTTTATTTCTCTTCCTGTCACATGGTGCATGGTTGGTTCTAAACGTGGATCCTCAACTTTGAGACCACGAAAATGAAGCACAATGAGACTTAAAACATGTCAAGAGTAAAAGTATACCTCGAAAATAAATGTAGGGAGACCGGGTATGGAAGTTACACGGGTCAGTTGTTACAGTTCTTAGTGTGTAAAGTGGGAACAAGAGAGTTCGTGCTATGGCATCTATTACAGCCTACACATAGCTGTAATGAACTGCCGGTCGTGAGGTTTCTCCGTTGTTTTATTAAAAGTAAATCAACAAAAAAACATTTTTTACAGTTCCAAGTGAATTTTTTGACAAAAATAAAATTTTGTAATAGTTCTTACCGCTGAATTCACATTATGATAGTTTGGTATTGTGAAATATAGTACATATATGTCACTAATAAACCCCTGAGCCATGCCCTGTAATTCTGCCTGGTTGGATTAGATTTATGTGTAAATCACATGGGTAGGTTGTTACAACAACCTACTCATGTCGATGTAACAACCATACCCCAATTACATTAAACATGTAAATGTAATTTTTGTTTCAATTTTCTGGTGTTAATATTTTGATTATTTCTATAATACTTTTAGTCTATTCTAGAGCTCTACTTGATCTACTGTTAACGATACCAAGAAACGGAAAGTTGAAACGAAAGTATGGCGATAAGAGATTATCACTTGTCAACTACTCCTTGTTTACATTATTGTAACAATCTACCCCTGTATTGGTGAACAACTTCCCCGTATACGGGGTAGAGGTTGTTACCAAAAAATTGTCTTCTTTAATTAAGCTAGTAAGTTATTAGTGTTTACATGTTTTCAGGTTTTATGTGCTCAGGTTTTACCCAACATAATAGGCTAATGACTTGACAGATCACCATTACAGACCCAAAATGGAGTGTGTGAGTACTTTCATTGGAATTATCTGGCCCAAAATGTGAATTTTGTAACGTCCATACCCGGTCTCCCCTATATTAAAAGTTTATAAAAGAAAATACTCATCGTCATAGATTGTGAATATTTATTTGTGACCCTCCGCCTTAATACCACTAATGCATTGCCACAACATGTAACAGAGTAAATGGCAGGAGATGCAGGCCTTCTGCATAAGAAAGCGTTGGTTCCTCTTACTCCAACGGGATATTCAATTGAGTTTAACTTCGCTACAAGGGTTTTGTATCATTAGATAGCGTGAAATGTCCTAGTTTAAGAAAGCACATGAAACCCAAATATGAGTTTTGGCGAATTATTGGTGGTTTCGAGCCGGAGGGTCACATCTTGTATCTTTGAATGAGCAAAATTCCAATATACACAAGCTATCAGGGGTGGGGTTCTGCGCTTGTGTTGTGTTTTGTTTTGTGTTTTTGTGTTTTTGTGTTGTTTTTTAAAGAACAACGTCAAAAGATTTCAATTGACTTTGTAGGCCTACACGTTTCGGAAGAGGAAGTTCATAAATAATTTATGAGTTGATACTACCCCAGACGGAGAATTTCATATACACTGTCCGTCATAAAGGTGGAATATTTTTTTGCCGCTATAGCGACATGATTTTGCTCTGACTTTAATTTCTTGAATATGTTTGTCCCTGCTTTTACTTTTGGGGACCCTGGCTATATCTTGGACATTCTCCCAGCCCTTCACGTAGACCTTTTTCCAAAAAAGTTTTGTCAACCCCCGTGATGCCCATTTTTGTCATTTTTTCTCATTTTGGGGCTCCTTTTTGTTTTCCCGGCCGATCAAGCCCCCCTCAGTCCTACCCCCAGGAAAAGCGACTGAGGTGTACTGTTTTATATTGTTCTTTAAGTTAAATCTATATTTCTGGGGACAGGCTAAGGTCTCTTGTCTAGAGGAGGGGTTGAAGTAAAAAACGAGATTGGGGAAAATTCGGAATATTTTATTCCATCTTTATGCTGAAAACAAAAGAAATGAAAAACCGCCTTTAACCCTTAAATACCATTATTTTCCCCTTAAATTTTATTTTGCCTTGATGACAAGGCTGTAAATAGTCATTATTGATAATATTTCATTTTTATTTATGTTTAGTTGAAGTTTTCCAATGCAATTTAGGGAAGATAGAAATTTCCATGGTGTAAAACTGAATAAAATGAATGTTGAACCCCCATGAAAATAAATTTTGACCTCCCCCCTATTCAAAAGAGTCGAGCCTGTAACCATAAATCTAGATTTAATTTAAAGAACAATAACAAATCTCCACCTCAGGCGTGTTTCCTTGGGGTAGGACTTAGGGGGCCTTGGTGGGTTGCGTGAACAAAAAAGGGCCCCCAAAATAAGAAAAAATGACGTAAATGGCCATCTTGTGAGGGTGACAAACTTTTTTGAAGAAAAATCCCCGGGAAGGGTTGAGGGAACGTCCAAGATATACCAAGGATCCCAGAAAGCGAAAGCGGTGACAAACACATTCAAGAAATTAATAACGGACCAACACAATGTCGCTTGAGCCAGAAAAAAATATTCCACCTTTATGACGAACAGTGTATATTCGCTCAATAAAGAGAATGAAACTAAATGATAGATATAAAAGTGACACATTGTGATGTCTCTTGAACTGTACCAAAAACATAACATGTCGCGGTTAAACTCTGATAGATTGACTGAACATCATTTAGTATAGGATTTCCCAGTCAAATTGAGAAGGTCGTCGTTCTATTTGAAAATCGCTTAAGTAAATTTACGAATATTCGGCTTCCAATCGAATTTACTAGGATCAACTTCTTTTTTTCAACGACCATTTTAAATCTGATAAGGTGCACTAAATTCGTAAAACGGTCTATCAAGTTTGCAAAGATCTTGACCGCACAATTTTGCCATTAGCAGAATTCAAATGTTAAAAGAATATGTGCAAACACATAAACACAAACCCTCTCACCATACACACACACACACACACACACACACACCCACACACAAACAGAAAAAAACCTTCCTCCCTCACACACACGCACATCATCACAAACCTCCGAGTCCCACAAACACAGTAAACAATTCACAATAACATTTTCCTTTTTTTGATAAAGCATTGATGTCTTGTTTACCAAGACCATTATTTAATGTCTGGGACGTGTGAGTGAATGTGTGCGTGTGTGTGTGTGTGTGTGTGTGTGTGTGTGTGTGTGTGTGTGTGCGTGTGTGTGTAAGAGGGTATGGGCGTGTATTTGGTTTGTGGTATGTGTGTATTTGTGCGTACAGCTTAGGAATAAATTCTCAATTTCTTTATTCTTCACCCAGCCAATTGGCGCAAGTGAGATTTTGCTGTCTTCTGAAGATTGTTGTTCAGTCATGCGTGCAAAGATGGGGCGGTACCTACAAATCCAAGGAGGATGTCCGGTTGCCGGGCCCACGAGAAAAGGGGCAAAATAAATTTCCGTTTCGGACAATAAAATTTGGAGCATTTTTTTGTTTCATGACGCTAACAAGATATATCATGAAACCCATGAATAAATGTTTATACTTTAAAATTCAAAAATGATGGGACGCTATCTTTATATATAAACACAATAATATAATGTTTAAAAAGGCATAAATTACACATGGCACAAATATAGCAGGAGACCTGACCAGACAAAATATGGATATTATGGACCGGTAATTTAGTACAGAGGCGCAATAGGAAAATAACTCTGGTCGTAGCTTCTCATGATTTCCTTTCGATTTATTTTTTTTAATCCCAAAACAAGACAAAACGAATGAAGTCAGTAAAATTGTTAAAACTGTTTAATATTGAACCCTAGTATAATGGTATATTAATGAAAACAAAAATATAATTTTTTTTAAATGCTGGATTTATGACCGAGAATAGGCCTACGGTAATACAAAAAAGGGGAAACGGTTATATACAACTACCCCAAGAAAAATGTCCCCGCCAAAACATCTACCCTTATCTATGATAGACATTACTGACAATCGCAAAATCATGCATTAAACAGAGCTGGGGCTGGAGTACTCACTACGTGTTTTAATATTCTTACATATTTCTGGGTTGGGCGTAGTTGTCCTGGGAGATAATTTTCCAGGGGGTTAGACGAGTATACCTATATTAATCGTATACCTCGGCATGAAAGAATTCATAGAATGATGATTATATCATGCAATCATACTTTTCAAATTACCTTGTATTATGTGTGTGTGTGTCAACTAGAAAAACAAAAACAAACAAATAAATAAATAAAGAGAAAGGAAACAGAAAAAAAAAAACACGTAAATCTGCACTGAAAACCTAACCTCGTCCGTCAATGGACCGACTAGCTTTAAAGCTAGTCGGTCAAGACAGACTAGTTTTAAATCTAGTCTGTCATGTTAGTCCGTCGAGACGGACTAGCATACAACTGAATTTACATCTCTCAACTTGACGGACGAGCTTTAAAGCTCGTCCGTCAAGCTTGATGCTAGTGACCGACTAGGTCCAAAAAAAAAGTAGGGGGGTAGGGCAGTTCACCCATTAGAATGACTGACTAGCTTTTGATACAAATAGTTGCAATGTCGTTTCAATGAACCTTCTCTATTTACTCTGTTTCCGAGCATAATCAAGTGGGTACATTCTCAAACAAAGGTTGTTGTGGCGTGACAATCTGAAAGCTTACGAGACATAACATCTATTATGACAATTATGCAATTCACGAGTACCGGTAGATTCCAAATATTGTTTTCCATTCTTCAATACAGGCTAATTGAATACCTTGTTACTATAGAAGTCAAGAACCCGGTATGTACTTGCAGATTGCTGATGAATGCCCGGCTTAGCAACAACAGTGAATAGAAGTTGGATACAATCAACATTCTCAAACAAAGGTTTTTTTTGGCTTAAAAATCTGAGAGCTTACGATTGCCGACATAACATCAATCATGACAAGTATGCCATTCACGAGTAGGTTAGAAATATTGTTCCATTCTTTAATTACAGACTAATTGAATACTTCGTTACTATAAAAACCCGTGAACCGTCTATTCTTATAGATTGCTGGTGAATGCCCGGCTTAGCAACAGCAGTGAATAGAAATATAATAGAATACAATTGACTGAATAACATGCGCATTGCGAAAAGGACATCACTATTAGTTGCATTATCTGTATGTGAATTCCATTTAATGAGCAAACTGTATACAGACGCACACTTGATATACCCCGTAAAGCTTAAGATTCGGATTATCATGGCGATCTCCTTCGATTGACATGACTGTGTGAGTACTCTTTTTTTTTTTTTTAATTCCTTATGTTTCAGTTCACAGATAGCGTTATTTTTTCACATAGATTAATGCTATAATCACCAACGCGAAAAATTATGGCTTGCCAAATTAATTTTAAAATTGTGTGTAATTACAACGATAATAACAATCACATTAAATTATGAAAATTAAATTTTAAAAATTCTAATAATAAGTATAGGCGCCACTTTTCTTTTAGATTTACTTGTATCTAAAAAAAACCCATTGGATTAGACTTTGTAATTTCTGAAGTGGCTCTCAAGGATAATGGTATAGGCCGAAAATGCAAAAGCAGGTAGGCCTACAACAAAAAGCAATGATGATGCAAGCCATGGCGACGACCCCTGGGCAACTTGCCCCCATTATTTGTTAATTGCCATAATTAATGTTACCTAATTGTGCATCCTGTATTAATTCCTGTTTTCTGATTTATATCATCATAATGATTTTTTTTTTTTTTTTGCTCAAATTCTTGTGACAATATGCATGTTTTTTTTGACGTATCTTTAAATGTCTTCTAATATTTCAGATTTGACGTCTCTGACAAGCTGGTGAAGCCATATTATCCTCGTCTGTCATGCTAGTCTGTCAAGACAGCAGCAAAAACATCGCGGCAGAAAAGCTCGACGGACTAGCTTTTACACCATGACCGACTAGCTGTAAAGCTAGTCCTGCTCAAAAGCTCGTCAGTCTGGGCATCACTACGACTAGCTTTTATGCTAGTCCGTCAAACTAGTCGGTCACGACGGACGAGCTTTAAAATTAGTCTGTCGTGACCGACTAGCTTTCTGGAAAGCTAGTCCGTCGTGACCGACGAGCATTAAAACTAGTCCGTCTTGACGGACTAACTTGACGGACTAGCTTTCAAGCTAGTCCGTATAGACGGACGAGTTTTAAAGCTAGTCCGTAATAACCGGGTTGTGTTGAAGGAAAGCTAGTCCGTCGTGACCGACTAGCTTTAAAGCTAGTCAGTCTGGGCATCACTACGACTAGCTTTAAAGCTAGTCGGTCTACCCGTTTAGGTTTTCAGTGTGGTATCATTATGTAGCTTATAATTATACAAATGTATTGTAATTACATATTGTAGGAACATATTCCTTTAGAAATAAAGATTAAACAAAATGAAGCATACGGCGATGTGAAACACTCAACACAATTACTCTCATGATTTCAATCTGAAAGAACACAAAATATTGTGGAAGCCATAAAAATCGGTTAAACGTTTTTAAAGCTATTATGATAATCATGAATTGTATCAGTTAAAATATTCCCAATACTAAATACCATCCCTAATTCCCATTTATCACTCCATCTTTGATGAACTCCTGCTAATGCTTTTTATGACAAAATACTCTCAATGAAAAAGGTTTATATCCCACTAATTCTGATTGATCGTAGATTAAGAATTAAAAAATATAAAATCGTTACATAAGCAAGCTATTAACTTTACAGTGCAACTTTATATCTACTCCCACACCATACATATCAAGACTGTTAAACCACAGTTTTAATATTTGGTTTAACTATGGGTAGCAAAATGTATCAAGATTTCGAACCGTGAATGTTCTATTTATCTCATTTGTTGATAATAAAATTATCAAAAACTGCCCGGGAATGATAAAAGGGCCTACAATAGTTTTCCTAACCATTGAAGCACGAGTTCAGAATCCAGCAAACATGTAAGAATCATAACAACATATTTTCTCACATTCGGCTAACCGTAGTTAAACCACAGTTTTAAACTATGGTTTAAGTTCGGACACTTTTGTGAACACGTCCCAAATAAATTAGCATGGTGTTCATCAATTACAATTTGGTGTGTCACAGCATGTGTAACAATCGACTTGATTTGTGCCAGAGCATTTCCTATGTTGACATATTGCCTCGAGCGTACATCCTCGGAGCACGTCTGCAAGTTATAAGGGGAAAAATACATTTAATAAAAAAAAAATTAAAGAATTAAACATTTAAAAAGAGAGAGAGAAAGAGAGAAAGAAAAAAGTGCATTAGGGGAGAGCGGGGTTATATGGAACATTTTTCACAAAAATGGCCGTAAAACAAAAGCAGTTTTATTTCAAGAAACGATAAATGATCAGCTTGAGTGTATATATGTATGCTACAAATGTACCCCATAAAATTCTTAAACTTAGTGATGGTTCCGGAAAAAATCCATCTTCAACACGTCCATGTCAAGTGTTCCAACTAACCCCATAAACGGGGTTAGTTGGAACATGGTATGGGGTAAGTTGAAACATTGTGCATGGTATCTTAAAAATTATATTTTAACTATCTACAACATTATTGCATGGGTTCAGCTAACTTGCTTTATTGATTCCAATTTAAATATTAAAGATTGGCGTTCAATTTTTTTTTTTACTTCATGTTTTATTACTCTTGATAGCATCCACTCACATACACATATTTTGAAGTCCTGTGAAGTAGCATTCTGCATAAAAATTGTCCAATTTGCACTAATATACATGTATAAGAATATTTCGGAACACGTATCTGAATTATATGATTTTTATTTTTTTTTTCAGCTGAAACCCATTTACTTAGTACATGTTCCAACTAACCCCGTTCAAAATGTTCCAACTAACCCCAGAGGCCCATTTGACATTTGTAAGCTCACAGCACAAAAGAGGGACAACAACATGCCATATATTTAACCTTGTTTTGTAGCTTGGTATAAACTGTTTGTTATACTCAAAAACTGCCCAACTTAATTTATGATCTTCTTTGAGATAATAAAACATTTGTAAAAGTGACAAAATTTACTCAGAAGGTGAAAAAACAAATATTGCTTTCTAACTTCACGAGGCTTGAAGCATGTGTGCTGTCTGAAATGTGGTGGATGGCAGTTGCTAATAGCAACAACCTGAGGGTAGATTTGCATAAATATATTTATAGCCGTTAAAGAAAATTACAATGTTTCAACTAACCCCGTGTTCCAACTAACCCCACTCTCCCCTACATATGCATGTACAGGTATAAAAATAGGTCTATATACAGCGTGTCCCACAAAAAATGCCAATGGCACTCTAAATGAGTATGATTTGAAAATTACCGCATCATATTGTATATAATTTAATAATCGTAAACTAGCATTTATTGTACACAACAAGCCTAAATTTTACGCGATATTGTCCTTTCAACACATAGATATGATCATTCTTTCAGCGCTCATAGGTAGCAGGCCGATGGCTGATATCGTTTCAAAATGTGACTCAAACAGGGGAGTATTTTATATTTTACGATATTGTCAGAAAATATACTGTTAAACTCGTCAAAGTCGTCAGACCCCAAAACGCATAATTATTGTCTGGGCCCAACATTTGACGTCATCATCCCAAAGTAGTGACTGGGATTCGAACCTCGGTCCTATTCTATTAGTTTTTTGACCTTTTTAGAGAAAACAACTAAAAGAAATTGAATTGTTCACATTTTGAAAAAGAGGATCAGCCTACAAACTGATGGGGATCGGGCAGAGGTTCGAATCCCAGTCACTTCTTTCGGATGTTGACGTCACAGGTTGGTCCCATACGTTAATAATGCATCACTTCGACATTACCGGTTGTTACATGTCCAAGTTCATAAATTAACTCTTTGCCCGCCACAGGTGACTGTAGTCACAATTATGTTTATTGACTATATAATTCATTTTCTCTACAATTGTTTGGCTACACGAGTTGAAGATAGATTTGTAGTGCTGTGTCTGTAGATTGATTTCTATTAGTTTATGTAAAGGAAAAAATTGTTATACTTTTATTAATACTTAAAGAGAAATTTCAATTTTTTATGATAAAAATTGATGTGGCGTGCAAAGTGTTAAGTAATCATACCTCCAGATGACTGGTTTTCTGTGAAGCACCGTGCAGTGTTCGGTTGTTGGAAGGGAGACTCATGACATGTCTCAATACCAAGATAATACGTGGAGAAACACTGTAAAGACGAAACTAAACGGGTAAAAAAAATGAAAATATTGATTTCAAGATTCAACCCTTTCAACACCTAAATAACCCAGATAAATATATGAATAAGCATACAAAGAATCGAAATGATTATGAAGATGGCGCTATAAATATTAATTAATCTTATACAATTTATATATAATGCTCAATGATTGTAGTGAAAGTTTGTTGCAAATCACTTTTATTGAAGACTTCCCATTAACTCATGAGATGATATTTTGTGAAGATAAAATATAATTAGCATAATAAGAACAATGACCTAATTAGCATATCGTATGTATTATGTAATATGGGGCTAAACTTAATTAAAGAACACTGGAAACGTGAATAAAGCACATTTTTAATAGAACTCTACGGCAAGGAATTAATTTATGACAATTGTTTTGATTTGTAAGTATGTTTTAATTAGCATATTCATCACACTGAGCTAATTATGCATTATTGCTGGTTATGTGTGCAATTGCATTGTTTATCTAGAGAGCTTGAACACTGTATAGTAATGCAATCTCTTTACTTAATGCCATTAACTCAAGAGATGATAGTCCATACATAATTAGCATAATAAGAAAATATGCCTTATTAGTATATTATAAGTATACAATTTGCTTAATAAAAAAGGCCTAATATACGTGTTTGATGCTACTCATGTAATTAAAGGTTAATTAATTTACCTGAGTTTCTGTATTTGTTGTGTTGCTGTGTAGTGTTAGATTTACTGCACATTAATTATGTTCATTCTATTTTTCTGCTTCGATTATGTTTAAGAATTTTATATAGTTAGAATGTGCATGTGTATATATAAGTATATATGTGTGTCTGCGTAGACTTATATATATATATATATATATATATGTTTGTTAAAATTATGTAAAAAGAAATTGTTCCTTGGTACTATTTATATGTTTTTGTTTTGGTTTTTGTTATACAGCCCTTGAAGAAGGCTTTACATAGCCGAAAGCTTAGCCAATAGAGTGGTTTTTTTAGCAACGCCAATTTCCTCTTGTTTTTATTTCGATTACATTTTCCAACAAGAAGCAGTAGCCATATTAAAGAGTAGTTCCCATCTTACCACACAAACAGATAGAGCGATATATAAAACGGGACAGTTTGAAAGTCTGTCAAAATTTTATTTCAAATCATGATGTCTATATTTTTATGTTAATAGATGCTCTGAAGTCTTATCTTTGAAATGCAATTTTAAAAAATGAGTTTCGTTCATGCTTGAGTACACACAGAACATTTTTGTCGGGGGCTCAAAAAACGGCTTGCGCACAAATGGAAAAATTGAAATTACGATCATCAGACTTCTTGCTAATCAGCAGTCTCTTTCTAATTTTTTTCTTTATCTTTGCCATTTTTTACGAATTATGATTTGAAAATTCATTACAAAGCTATTTATTTACTTTAATTGTTTGTTGTTTTGTTTTTTTCGTTTTAATACGTCTTTTTTTACATAAAAATTCCTTTTAAAATTTTTTGTTTGTCAATCCACAAGAAAGGGAGTTTGGTTGGTTGTTTAATTGTTTATTGGATTGATATATTGATTGCTTTGTTTATTTGTTTCGTTCATGCTTGAGCGAACACGGAAAGTTTTTTTCGGAGGTTCAAAAAAAAAAAAAAAAATGGGTTAAAGTCAAAGAGTATTATTTATTCAGAATCATTATTCTGAATCAGGTACTCCCATTCGGATTGATTGTTACTTTTCATTAATCAATGATTATGTTAGTCTTTTGAGTCAATTTCCTATGATTCTTCCAACGATTTAATCAATCATTTGAACAATCAATCAAAAAGTAATCAATCAATTGATCAATCATTTAAAGAAACAAATGAATTAATCAAACGATCAATCATTCAAAATCTACCAATCCTTCATTCAATCAATCGATCAATTAATAAATTAATCCATCAATCATACAATCAAACAAATGAACAAACAAAGCAATTAATGAATGAAATAATCAACCAACCAACCAAATCCCGTTGTCTTGGGTTGACAATTTTTTTTTTTTTTTTTTTTTTTTAAGTTTGAAGGAATATTCAATGCCAAAAGATAACATGTTAACATGAGAAAAAAAAGCAAAAACAATTCAATTGAATAAATAGCTTTTTAAATGAATTTCATAATTCGAAAATAATGGCAAAGATAATGAAAGGGTTAAGAGTAAGTCTGCTGATTAGCAAAAAGTCTAATGATCGTATTTTTCATTTTCTTCGATGTTGTGCGCAAGCCTTTTTTTGAGCCCCCGACAAAAACGTTCTGTGTGCGCTCAAGCATAAACGAAACTTATCATTTTAAATGAAATTTGAAAGATAAGACTTCAGAGCATCTTTTACAATCAAAATATAGACATAATAATTTGAAACGAAAATTTGACAGACTTTTCAAAACTGTCCCGTTTTAACAACAAAGAGAGATGATTTTCACTTCAGAAGATTTGGTCTGGGGGAAGCGATTTTCGCTTCTCATGGGCTTGTGAGTGAGTCAGAGATTTACTCTGTTTTTGTTTTATTTTATTTTTTATATTTTTATGGGGGGTGCTTTTTGTTGCAGTACGGATCAATTTCTCGATGTGGTTGCCTAGGTTATATATATTTTAAGAGAGATGTAGTATGAGGCTGGCGTGTTATTTTACGTATATCATTTATTGTTATGATATGTTTATTCCTAGTATATAATTATGTTCTATTTTTTTTTTTTGTTCTTTACTATTTTGTTTATTTTTTTACTCGTTGTAATACTTTATCTTAGTCATAATTACATATCAAACAAATAATACTCTGTCCACATTGTATTACAAATGAATTCATCCGAATTTTTTATGGGGGTGGGGGTAGAACGGACATTTTTTTTGGGGCTAATCTCAAAGAGGAAGAATTGTGGTGGAGAAGTAACAAAAAAAAAAGAATAAGAGGAAAAATAGGAGAAAAGAGAGAAAGAAAGGAAGAAACAGTGCGTCATAATATAGTACCGGATCAATCTATTCTGTTAATTCCTAGGGGGCGCAGCACCAAAGTCAAACTTTAAACTAAGGGATCCTAGCCCTGTAATAAACCTGGGCACTTAACGGGCGCGTATACTAATGTGTCTTTTAGAATTAGGGGCCGCCGCTTCGACTTAATTTCAGGTGGGAGCTAAAATTGTTGATCTTTAGATTTAGGGCGTCCATTTACTGCTGATTTCTTTATACCATTAGGGGTCTTCCAAGTTGCCTCGTTGAGCATAAGGAATTTAATTTAGTTTGGTGTCGCACGTTTCTTTGATCTTAAATAGGGGGTCCAAAATTGATTGCTAAACCGGGGTCAAAGTGAGACCTGAAAGCTTTTTGGCGCGCCAATTCGACGTGAAGCTAAGGGGGTCGCAGTTGTACATAAACTTAGGGGCGACATATAATTATTGGGCGTTTAATTCGATGTTAGTTTCTTGGGGCACCAAATCGAACTTTACATTTAGGTGAGGGCAATATCGACTTCTGAAGCCAGGGCGCTCAGATTAATCTTAAACTTCAGGGCGCCCATAGTGATTATTTTTGATATTTTATTTTCTAAAGTATTTATCCAGGCTTTAAAAAAAAATGTAATCAGTTATTTCATCACAACACTCAACATGTAAAGAAATTTTTTAAAATTGAGTAAAGGCTCAATAAAAATAGGAGAATTTCAGTTTTTATTTTTTTTATTTTTATTTATTTTCAATCTAATGGATATAAGATATGAGTAGCTCAGATTTAAAAGGAAATTCGCTATCATAAATGTTAATTACAAATGTAACCGAGAGTTTATTTAACTTTGCCAATTTTGTATACCAAACTTTTGGTTTTATCCGATGTTCATTAGTTTGATTGCCATTCGAGCACGGTTGAAGTGCGGGCAGGAAAGCAATACGCATGTCAGTAATGTTACTAATTTGATTGCTTCTGAGGGCCGGCAACTTTTGATTTGAAAGCTTTTAATACAAGCGAAGGAACTAAGTTGGAAATTTGAAATGTATGAATTTGACGCTGTTAGAATTATTTTCGGGATTTGAATGAACTGTATTATCGATATTGGAGTGACGAAACTTTGCCGAAACTGAGTGGGAAATCCTCATATTAGATTGAACGTAACCAGAGACGACCTGCAATGTGGGGTGATAGAAAAGATGATATTACATTATATTTCTTGGAGCTGATAATATTAAGCGCCATGGTGTCAAAGCAATGAACTTACTCGTTGTTGGAATAGGGGAGCCAGTGGAAAGAGTCCAAGAGAGGAGTGATATTGCCTTGATTTCTACAGATTGTTCACCAAGGCGTAGCAGCACGCAATGATGCCTACCAGTTTCATATGACAGAAACTGAATAAGTTAATTGTATGTAAGAAAATATGAATGGTGGGATATTTCTCTATTTTTATTTTGATCACACGACATGGGATATTAGAACTAATGGGCTAATGTGGTGTTTTGTTTAATATGGAAATACCGTCCGATATTCGAATTTTTTTCTATTTACATTTTAACACATCCGCACTTCTACAATACAGAACATTTAGTTTGATTAGTTGTGTGGTGGGAAATATAGGTTCTTTTGTTGTTTGCGATGATTAGTGTGTTACATATGGCCGGGTCACGTAGTGTCGGTCCGCTGTCTGAGTATTCATAGGTATTTGAGTTTCAAGAAATATTTGCAACATTTTGCTTTGCTTTCCTCCGTGTTGGAACAGGGATGCGATATTGTCTTGTCATGACAATTCCGAACCAGGAGTGTGCAGTTCAGAAAGTAATTTATCATGTACCAAAATGGTCATATTTCGGTTGTGAACTGGTCTCTAGTTTAGGTGTCAGATAATGCTTTGTCCTATCAATCTGTAGAAATCCTAATGAAACTCATGTCTGGCATATTTTTATACCTCTTGCGGCATCAAAGTGCAATTGAGTGATGATGTTTCTCCCATTCTTTTATCTCTCCATGGTTGTCAGGCGTAATTTCTGTTGTGAGAACAAGTGTTGCTATATTGTTTCTTCTTGGTCCTGGTGTTAGACAGTTATATCATGTGAGAGTAACCAGGGTTCGACCACGCTGTGCTTCCACACTGTGTTCCCAATACAGTGTTGAATGGAACGCGCTTTTTTTTAACATATTACTGGGCGATGAGGAAGTTTATGCGACCTCTCGCGTCTGAAGTGTTCCTGTCTAGTAATTGGAGAATATGGAAACAGTTCAACAACCAACACCTCTATGGATCTTCCTATGCGGCTAGGAGTCTGCAGGAACATGATGCTATATAAGGGACTGTCTCAGATCTTGTTCGCGTCTTTTGTCCGTCTAACATCATGTAGCGGCGTATCCTTAAACTTGCTGGTGGGGGGGGGGGGGGGGCGCGACTGATATGTGCAAGTAGACCTATGGCAGTATTGCTCTAGGTGTAAGACGACATTCAACACATCATTGTTCATATAAATTCAGGATCACTTGATTGCAGCAACCTACATTGCCACGTGTAACATGAAGCGTGTTTAGATAAACTGAGTCGAGCTTTGTTTGGAATATAGAAGAAGTATTACATAGAATATGTTGAAGTCCAAAAGTCACTAGCCAGTCATGTGCGTGAGTCGAGTGATCAGCAGGTAAAATTATTCTTGTTATTTAGCACACGTACGTTATCCTTACCTTCGGAATCTGTGCGTGGCGCAGCTTATATTTTGGGTGCGGCTGGTTCTATCGTTTGATTTTTCTATGGTTCACATTTTATTTATTTTTTTTATCTAGTTTTTTCTTATTTTTTCCACATAACAGTACAAATATAAATGTGTTTCGCATCATAGAATAATCATTAAATTACACGATTTAATCATCAATACACTAATTCCAATGTAAAACAGAACAGGTGACGATGCTTCCGACAACAGCTATTTTATATTGCTTTTGTCTCCTTCCTGACACATAGTATGTCATGTCTGTTCATTTGCTTCTCTTTGAAATCTTTCTGTTTGTGTTTTTTTGTATATATTATATGTCATGATTTTACATTGTACTGTCATCTCTTGTATTGTACTTGTTTAAAACTCGTCTTACTTTTTGGTCAAGATAAATAAATTAATTAATTATAATAATGATATAATTTAGAAAACAAGTCATTATAAACTTAATTGCTGTTTATTGTGAGGGGATTTTCTTAAAACAAGGCATTATGGTTGTAAGTCTATGGCTCGAAAAATATATTTTGTGAGTCACTAATGAATAATTTATATAAAAATTTGAGAGTGAAATATAGTGTTATCGGAATACAAAGTATCAATATCTTACACGAACGGTGACAATTACTTTATACCGATACATAGGACGATTAACTATTTGTGAATGCCTCCGGGCAGTTAAAAAGTTGTACATTGTAGTTTATTGTGTTTGGCTTAATTTGAAGTTTGATCGTTATATGAAGAAATAAGCGTTGGGAAAGTTAAATGGACTCGTCAAGAAGATGTGAAAAAAAGACGGTCCAGCGGTAAATTGATAGATTCTCTGGTTTATTAAAGTTCTTAATGAATGGCAGTGTATAATAGTATTATAATGGTGTTTGTGGGTAGTTATGGAATTGTTCATTTTTGGAGAATTAATGAGATTTAATATCGTTGGCAGTTCGTCAGCGATGCTAACTGTATTCCATTTGAAAAACCAAGACGGGAGATATATAAGTCCGTATTTTCATATTACATTGTTAGAGATAGAGTGATGATCTGTGTCGAGCCAATACTATTCTTTATGAGTTAATGTAATCTGATTATGGACGTTTTGTTAATAACAAGTATTCTATCCAGGCTACATGTCTTCGGATGAATGCCCAAGTCGTAACATATTCCCATTAGTTGCAAATAGGGAAGTTATGAGGTGTTAACAAATTTATGACAAGGGATAGTGTGAGGGAAAATACAGCAGCGTTCATTTTGTGTGTGCGACAACATTTTAGGACAATAATTCTGCAATATGTCAGATATGTTGTGTGGATTTTGTTTCATGAGAGTTTGTTATGTCTTATAATTACCTATAGATAATTTCGTTCGATTAAACTATAAAGTCCTAATTATATTATTATATTAACGAAGTTATGTTTTCGT
>CALNVZ010002386.1:231-14446 GCA_940671915.1 Paracentrotus lividus | reverse complement strand
TTGATATGCGATACAAAGGAGATCCAAGGGGTGATAAAGGGGCTAATTATTTACACATTCGTAGCAGGGAGGCGTTTTAAACAAAGAGAGGGTGAATCCAAAAAACAATAGGCCTATGCAATATTTTCATCCCAACAAAATTATTTTTGCGAACTTTTCTCTAATTCCATACTTCCAAACTACTAGCCTCAGCAAAGGCTGACTTCCGACAAATAGAAATTCCAGTGTATTGGGCTTCACATATGTCGTTCATCTAATATAACAGGGGTTTTAGAAACGTGTCTAGTGAACATGAACGCCGGTTCTTTAGTTTTTTAAATTGAAGCTTTTTAATGCTTATCTTACAAGCATTTCATTTCTCCCTTTCCCCTTCTCTAACCCTAACCCTCTACCCTTTCACTCCCTCTGCGCTTTTTACCATCTATTTCTAAGCTTTCTTTTATCTTATTTACCTCTGTCAATTTATTTCCCTTCTTATTGCCTTATTTCTCTCCACTTATCTTTGCACTTAATGTTAACTCAAGAAATTATCAAATTGAATTGAATTGAATTGAATAGTAATGAAGAGTGTAGTGGAAGAAGTACTTAAGTCACATTTTTTTCAAAAAAGAGTTTTTGCATAAACGATATTCACATACCATCAAGAATCATGTTGCAAGTGTCAATTTGCGAAAAAATTTGCAAAGTGCCCCAACCACAACCCCCATTTTTTAATTGAGGTTTGTAGTGGAAGAAGTACTTAAGTCCTCATGTAGTGGAAGAAGACTTAGTCCATGATGTGTGGAAGAAGTACCTAAGTCCACCAAGCTGTGAGTCCAAGTTTTCACTATGGAAAGAGGAATAGGCAGCCCTCCTATTTTTTGGTATTGGCGACCCCAAAATGTGTATTAAGATTTGCCTGACGTTAATATGTACGTGTTTGTGTGTGTGTGGGTGTGTGCCTTGCGGGGGGGGGGTCAAAACAAAATTATATGTTTTTGAAGCGTAGTTAAAGCGCATAGCTGGTTTTCACAGTAGGAAGTGATGGTCTTTCATAGTTAATGCAATATTTGGACTTGCAAGAGAGTAAGCCACAAAGAGCGGGTGGGCGATCGCCGCCGCCCCCCCCCCCCCCAAAAAAAATAATAATTGGGATGTCGAAGCATGAACACACAAAAGGTTCACCTGCAATGTGGCGTCTCAAGTCAAAATGCTATCAGATATATTTAAAGTCCTATCGTTTTGTTAAAGTGGAATGGCGCCGCCCCCCCCCGCCTTCAACATAAAAAAAATAAAATAGCCCCTCAATCGGGCAATAGGTCCTAACTTTGCCACTCCATAGGCAGTATATTTATAAGTTTATTTAGATGAGTTTTATCACATCGTGTCAGACAGGCAAGAAACCAGGGCAGATGGGCCTGCCCATAATACACCAAAAATTTAAAAAGTGCCCCAACATAGGTATAATAACCTTCCGGCAGGTATATATGGAAAATTACTACGTGCCGCTGCCAGCTTTATTTCATATTTTGTCAATTTATGTCAAACAATAGTCACAGGCTACTTTACAGGGACTGGCCTCCTTAAAATCCCCAAATAATAAAAAGGTGCCCTAAAACAGTAAAAATAATAATGCCACCCCCATATGATTAATACCTTTCAATAATATGGGGGAAATATGCAATGTTGGTCATAAGTTCAATATATCATATTTTATACTCTTAATTTCGACAGGTGAAATGTGGGGGAAGCAGGCTTCACCCTTTAAAACTCCAAAATTTTGATAAAAAATTGCCCCAAAATGGGTAAAAATAGCCTAATGACACCCCCATCCCACAGTAAGATTTTTTTCATATAAATATTACAAAGACACCTTATCAAAATATGATAAAGCATCAACTTTCAAAGAAATCAATACAAATTGCCTCAAATAAGAAACCCCCGTAATGAGATTTTGTAGTGGAAGAAGTACCCAAGTCCATGATTGTAGTGGAAGAAGTACTTAAGTCCACGATTGTAGTCAGTGGCGTAGACAGGTCCTCGAATGTGGGGGGGGGGGGGATGATTCGTGGTTCAGAGACTCATTTTGCCCAAAATTGTGAGGTAAACGAAAAGTGTTTTTTGTATCTATACACACAAAGAAGGGGAAAAAAAGGCCTATTTTGGGGGTTGTATCGAATTTCCTCAGCAAATATATACGGTTTCAGGCGAGCGCGAAGCGCGAGCGGAAAATTTTGAGGTAAACAAGAGGTTTTTTTTTTTGTATCTATACACACATAGAAGGGCCAAAAAAAGGGACGATTTAGGGGGTTGCGCGCCGAATTTCCTTAGCAAATATACAATTCCAGGGGAGCGCGTAGCACGAGAGGAAAATTTTGAGGTAAACGAGAGGTGTTTTTCGTATCTATAAACACAAAGAAGGGGCAAAAAAAGGGCCGATTCGGGGGGTTGCGCCGAATTACCTCAGCAAATAAACAAGGATTGCATAATAAAAATAAGAAATTCAACAAACATGCCGTACCAGAAGGATTTATGTGCCAACTTTTTATTTCCTCTAAGCGAGCGCGAAGCGCGAGCTAAAAAAAAAAAGAAGAAGAAGCAATTAAGGGGCCTGAGCCCGATTTCGTATCCACAAAGGGGTTATTCTACAAAATATACCAACAGCTGCATAGGCCTACACCTCTAATACACCTCTGCAGATTATTATATTAAAAATATAGTTATAAGTATGAATACAATTAAAATAAACATAAAGGGTAAATAGACTAATAGAAATAGAGCTCTAGGAAGAAAAACAAAATAATCTCCATGGAAATAATAAAATAAGTGTAGGCCTAGGGCTAAATAATAAATAAATATATAATAGATATAGAAATAATTAATCTAGATTTAATAATAATAATAATAATAATAATAATAATAATAATAATAATAACAATAATAATAATAATAACAATAATAATAAAAATAATAATAATAATAATATGCGAGCGCGAAGCGCGAGCGAAAATTTTTAGAGCTCCGTGGAATAAAAAGGAGTGTGCAAAGCCCATTTAAGCCTTAAAAAAAATACATATCACCCGTGAAAAGTGGGGGGGGGGGGATGATTGTACATGCCATCCCCCCCACCTTTTGAGTCGGGGGGATGCATCCCCCCATCCCCCGTTGTCTTCGCCCCTGATTGTAGTGGAAGAAGTACCTAAGTCCACGATTGTAGTGGAAAAAGTACTTAAGTCCACGATATGGTTTATTGATTATCGGAAATCGATAAGCACAAAATTACTCGAATTTGGCATATGTTATTCTTTTGTGATAAAAATCAACTCCACCAAGTTTGAATCTGAAATTTCAAAAAATGTGATGTGAGGAGTAATTTGAAATATTCAAACGCTTATATCTCAGAACTAGTATTATGTGACTTAAGTACTTCTTCCACTACACTCTTCAGTTGTACTTTTTATCAGTTAATTGCAGTAGCAAAAAGTACCATTATTTCTCTCAGGATATTTAATGTTGATTTCCTGTCAAATTATCATAAACTAGCACAGTAGCTCGTGAGACAGCAATAACATTTTTGGGGAGGAATTTAGGGTTGCGTTTCTGGTGCCACAATGTTTTGGATCTGACCTTGTTCTGCCGTCATGAAAAATACTTTTTTTAATACGCACAAATGTAATGTCAGACATATTGCTTCATACACGTTCAGTCAAGCCTGATTCTCATTCTTTTTATCATTATTACTATCATCATTTCGTCTCCTGCGTCTTTAGAAGAAGATCGATGATGTGAACTCAACCAATGAAGCCATCCGGGCTATCATTGTGGTTCAGCAAAATTTTTATTTCATTTCGTTTCGTTTCAAGTAGCATTGTTTTCCTTTTCAAAATACATAATACATATAATAATGTTTAACCATGTGAAATGAAGGGAGAATCTCTAAAAGCACGAGGCTCGAATCGAGGTCGCTGTAACAGTACATATTTGCACAAATATAATTTCAAACAATACTACAGTATAACAACCGTAAGAGAAATTATGGGAAAACGAAAAATATTAGGGGATTTTGAGCATCTCACAGGTATTGATGTATGTTTTACTGGCCCCCAGATTATTGTTTTCATGTTCTCGATTCTACCGGCGCACAGTGGGCCAGGCGTTACTAAAAGTGCGCCAAAACTAGGATTTGGTGATCAAAGCGAATTCGGTTTTTTTATGTTCTGAGCAAATGAAACAACCTTTTGAGCATCTCCATTTAATATTTAATCTTGAAAATGCTTTTAGTTGGTTATTTTTCTTCGAAAGTACCGTTAACTGTTTTCTTGTTTTTGCTTGGGGGGGGTGGGGGGGGTTGAAAATCTAGTGTAACTGATGATTTTTATTTTTTTTGAAGGTTTTAGCCCCCAAAAGTGTTCAATCCACTTCAAAATTAATTTGCATATTTAGAAATACATATTCTAGCTCCTTTCAGAAGTAATTTTAAAAGAAACCGATAAATGATGGCAGATAATTAATTACATAGGGTGGATGTAGGGAATACCGGACAGTAGGGAATATCGGACGGCCACCACATGTCCAGCCCTAGCTGCCAACATAAAATCAACTGAGTTGAAATACCGGCATCTATTGGTCAGGTGGTCTGTCTGGGAAGGTTGAATGCTGTATTCGACAACAACAAGTGAGAAATCTCCGAGAAAACTACCACAATCTGTCAAGGTAGGAAAATTTGCAGCCTGAAAAATGACCTGATGTAAAAATTGACATTTTAGAGAATGTGAGGGTATAAAAATAAAATTGGGGCATGACCTCTATTTCATGCATTATGGACATGTGTGGAGGGTGGGCCAAACGTGTATGGAGTGTTTGCACTGTACAAAGCCTGTGTATTGGGGTGGCAGTGTGTTGAAAAGTGCTAGTCAGTCATTTTTTTGTGTAGGGAATACCGGACACCACATGGACGGTTGTTTGTTTTACTTCCGGGTTGAGTTGCTAAGCATGTAGATCAAATAGTAAGTTGCATATATAATGTACTATATTTATTTATTAAATTTTTTGACAATTTTGAAATGTTTATTTCTCTTTATTATTATTGTGATATGTCATGATCTACATGAGATATAAAATTATTCTGAGTGTTTTGAAATTTTGTAGTAAAATGCATATAATCTTCTAAAAATGAATAATGTTATAAAAAATCAATACAAACATGTTAAGTTGATGGTTTACATTCAAATCAGTGCTTCCAGACAGATCTTTATACCAAAAAAAAGGGTAAAAACATACTGTCCGGTATTTCCTACACTGTAGGGAATGCCGGACAATTTACGATGACGTCATTATTTGCATATAACTGCCTCAACAAATATTTGATTACCTCAATTTTTTTGGAAAATAAAGTTGAATGATGTAGCTAAGCAATGAAAATCTTTTTTTTGTGTGATTTTATTGTTTTCATGTGCTAATTAAGCAAATGAGCTTAAGTGGCCGGTATTCCCTACATCTACCCTAATTTTTTCATGCAGAGATATAGTGTTCGCTATTGCCGTCAATTGCCGCCCGGAAAATACTAAGAATGGCTTTGTTATAGTTTAAGCTTTACAGAGATACCAAATTTGGCTGCCGCTTTTTGCCGATTTTTGAATAAGAACAAATTTTCCGTCCGCCACGTACGTTCCTCGCCTATTGGTTGTGTGTTCTCTTGTCGTTGGACGACATGTTATTCTGAGGTGCGCGCGCACGCTAGTTTTCGTGTGCAACGCGAGCGGTCGGTAATTTGTTGTAATGTTTTTCTCAAGCAGTTGAAACGAGTTGGACAGCAATTTTTTTTTAAAATCACCGAAATACACCAAAAGCAGCAAAATGGTGCATATGCATATTGAATATGGAGATTGGTATATTAAATAAACTAATTCAACAAACAATTGGGAATTATTTCGCTCAGATCTTGGAAGCCTGATCAAAACGACGAATTTTTGGGTTATAAAATCATAGTTTTTCAATATCTCTTTATTTTTAGGTATTTTGAAAAAAAAAAATATGAAAAAGTCAATTAGAAGTTACCTTAAACCGATACCGTTGTTCGCTTAAGAAGGATAGGGACCAATACCCAAGGACATAATCATTTTTATAAGAAAGGGCACAATCAGAGGAGCAATTCAAAAAAAGTTTCATCAAAATCGGTCATAAAATAAGAAAGTTATTGAAGTTTGAAAAGTTTTACCTTCTATGGGGATCCTCAAACTGGCAACATCGGCTTCAAAATGGCCGATTTTATGGACAACTCTCCATTGGTTTTGTACACAAATTTTCAGATTTTCCCCATTTTCTTTCAAAATATGTCTTACCTCCTTCTGAGCTCAATATATGTTGTGTGAAATATATTTTCCCATGACATATTTTGACCTCAGAAGTAAATAAGACATATTTTGAAAGAAAACGGGAAAGGGCCAAAAAAAGGGACGATTTAGGGGGTTGCGCGCCGAATTTCCTTAGCAAATATACAATTCCAGGGGAGCGCGTAGCACGAGCGGAAAATTTTGAGGTAAACGAGAGGTGTTTTTCGTATCTATAAACACAAAGAAGGGGCAAAAAAGGGCAGATTCGGGGGGTTGCGCCGAATTACCTCAGCAAATATACAAGGATTGCATAATAAAAATAAGAAATTCAACAAACATGCCGTACCAGAAGGATTTATGTGCCAACTTTTTATTTCCTCTAAGCGAGCGCGAAGCGCGAGCTAAAAAAAAAAGAAGAAGCAATTAAGGGGCCTGAGCTCGATTTCGTATCCACAAAGGGGTTATTCTACAAAATATACCAACAGCTGCATAGGCCTACACCTCTAATACACCTCTGCAGATTATTATATTAAAAATATAGTTATAAGTATGAATACAATTAAAATAAACATATAGGGTAAATAGACTAATAGAAATAGAGCTCTAGGAAGAAAAACAAAATAATCTCCATGGAAATAATAAAATAAGTGTAGGCCTAGGGCTAAATAATAAATGAATATATAATAGATATAGAAATAATTAATCTAGATTTAATAATGATAATAATAATAATAATAATAATAATAATAATAACAATAATAATAAAAATAATAATAATAATATGCGAGCGCGAAGCGCAAGCGAAATTTTTTAGAGCTCCGTGGAATAAAAAGGAGTGTGCAAAGCCCATTTAAGCCTTAAAAAAAAATACATATCACCCGTGAAAAGTGGGGGGGATGATTGTACATGCCATCCCCCCCCACCTTTTGAGTCGGGGGGATGCACTCCCCTCCCCCATTCCCCCCATCCCCCTGCATGTTCTTCGGCCCTGATTGTAGTGGAGAGATACCTAAGTCCACGATTGTAGTGGAAAAAGTACTTAAGTCCACGATATGGTTTATTGATTATCGGAAATCGATAAGCACAAAATTACTCAAATTTGGCACATGTTATTCTTTTGTGATAAAAATCAACTCCACCAAGTTTGAATCTGATATTTCAAAAAATGTGATGTGAGGAGTAATTTGAAATATTCAAACGCTTATATCTCAGAACTAGTATTATGTGACTTAAGTACTTCTTCCACTACACTCTTCAGTTGTACTTTTTATCAGTTAATTGCAGTAGCAAAAAGTACCATTATTTCTCTCAGGATATTTAATGTTGATTTCCTGTCAAATTATCATAAACTAGCACAGTAGCTTGTGAGACAGCAATAACATTTTTGGGGAGGAATTTAGAGTTGCGTTTCTGGTGCCACAATGTTTTGGATCTGACCTTGTTCTGCCGTCATGAGAAATACTTTTTTAATACGCACAAAAGTAATGTCAGACATATTGCTTCATACACGTTCAGTCAAGCCTGATTCTCATTCTTTTTATCATTATTACGATCATCATTTCGTCTCCTGCGTCTATAGAAGAAGATCGATGATGTGAACTCAACCAATGAAGCCAATCGGGCTATCATCGTGGTTCAGCGAAATTTTTATTTTCATTTCATTTCGTTTCAAGTAGCATTTTTTTCCTTTTCAAAATACATAATACAAATAATAATGTTTAACCATGTGAAATGAAGGGAGAATCTCTAAAAGCACGAGGCTTGAGTCGAGGTCGCTATAACAGTACATATTTACACAAATATAATTTCAAACAATATTACAGTATAATAACAATGAGAGAAATTATGGGAAAACGAAAAATATTAGGGGATTTTGAGCATCCCACGGGTACCGATGTATTATTTTACTGGCCCCCAGATTATTGTTTTCATGTTCTCGATTCTCCCGCACAGTGGGCCAGGCGTTAGTAAAAGTGCGCCAAAACTAATATTTGGTGATCAAAACAAATTCGTTTTACTTTATTTTTTCTGAGCAAATAAAACAACCTCTTGAACATCTCCATGCAATATGCCATCTTGAAAATGCTTTTAGTTGGTTATTTTTCTTCGAAAGTGCCGGTAACTGTCTATTTTTGGGGAAATCTAGTATAAATTAAGCTTTTTAGTTTTTTAAAGGTTTTAGCCCCCAGAAATGTTCAATCCACTTAAAAATTAATTTGCATGTTTAGAAATATATTTTCTAGTCTATCCTAAAAATTAAAAGCAAAATCTTCCTCTTTTCAGAAGTAATTTTAGAAGAAACCTATAAATTATGGCAGATTATTACATTTTTTTTTCATACGGATATATGTTCATTATTGCCGTCGATTGCCGCGCCGAAAATACTACGAATGGCTTTGTTATAATTTAAGCTTTACAGAGATACCAAATTTGGCTGCCGCTTTTTGCTGCTTTTTGAATTAGAACCAATTTTCTGTCCGCCCGTTGGCTAAATAAATTGCCAAAAACTGCCAAGTCAGTAAGAAGCAGCCGCGCCGCTGCACAGTGGGCCACGCACAATCAAATCTGCGCCAAAACAGGCATTTGGTTATCAAATCAATTTTGATTTTTGTTTTCATGTTTCAAGCATAGATTACAAACTCTAGATCATGTAGGTGCAATATTTTTTTCTTTAAACTAATTTTTGAGTGGGTCATTTCGCTTCAGAAGGATCCCAATTTTCAATTTAAAGGTATATTATGTGTAAATTACAAATTTGATAATGTTAAACAATTTTCACTGAACGGATTCTGTGATTTACTTCATATTGAAATCGCCTGTCTTAAATTAGATATTTTAAGTAATTGTAGAATTCTGAGGTCATTTTTGAAGAAACAGTGGGAAAATAGGAAAATTACAAACCTTTTTTTTTCATACGCCTGAATGGTCAATATTGCTGCTTATTTCTGCGCTAAAAATGCCCTGAGCCCCTTTATTATAGTCTCTACTTTACAGTGATACCAAATTTGGCTGCCACCTTCTGCCACTTTTTGAGTTAGAGCCGCTTTTTATACACCTGAATGGTCAATATTGCTGCTTATTTCTGCGCTAAAAATACCCTGAACCCCTTTATTATAGTCTCTACTTTACAGTGATACCAGATTTGGCTGCCTCCTTCTGCCACTTTTTGAGTTAGAGCCGATTTTCCACTAGTATGTTTGCCTCTTTTATCGCTAAAACTTGCTATCATGACGAGTATTGTGGCTACAAAATCTCGACGTAGGTGGCGTAAATATTCGATTTGAAAACCTCAAATCCCAAAATAACAAGAACAAGAATACAAGGAATTCGGGAAAAAATAATGGCATGCGCATGAATAGATACTTTAACTTATTAACGCAGGCGCGGATCCAGGGGGCCGAGTGCCCCCCCCCCCCCCCCCCCCCCCCCCCCCCCCAGCACCAAAAAAAAAGAAGGGACAAAAAATGCATAACCGACCCGATTGGGTAAGTGAACCTTACACCTATGGCCAATACTTGACCTTTTTGATGGCCTAAACTTTCTTCTATTTTGCATGATTTTCTTATATCTTATGCCCAGTGAGGCGTGAAACATCAAGATTTTCGTGAAAATAAATTCCGAGGTACTCGCCCAAAGCAATCGTGCTGTTTAATCAAAGTGATAGTTCAAATTTTAGATCATACATGACAAAATAGGTTTTCTAGTCTCACGTGTTTATTAAAGCATGAATTTTTAAACAAGTGCCACGGGATCTTTGACACATGTCCACAGGTTCTAAACACAACCCCCAAAATGATATTGAGATGATTTTTAGTGCCTAAAATTACTGCAATACCTGATTATTATTCAAAAATGGCCTATTTTGTTTGTTTTATGTGTTCATTAACCCGTGAATTGTTAGCAAAAGGCGAAATACATTTCCAAAACAGGGATTCAATCAAATTTGATCGAATATACCGCGTAAAATTCACAGGAACCGCAGTTCTTGCAATTTTAACCCAGTGCTCAAGAGGTATATTTTTAGATTATTATTTGACCGATCACTTTCATATTAGGCATGACGATAAAGCAACTCAAGCTCTACAACTTTGTAAAACTAAAATGTCTCAAGGTCATCAGATGGGGGCGCTATTTGCAGCTAAAAAAGAAATACATTAAAGATCATTTAAACTCTCTAAATTCACATTTTGATAATGGAGACTATTACAAATATTTTTTTTTTATAATTTATTTATTTTCCACTATTCTATAAATAATGTTCTAGGTTGCCAAACGAAGGCGTTTTACGCTCTTAAATAAGAAAAATGCAATTTTACCATGCGAGGGCGCTTTTGGTGATTAACTAGAAGACATGGGGCGGAATTCTGGGGAGTGTCTTACCTCGGTATTTTATCTTATCTCAGAGAAAAAAACAAAATCGGTGTTCTGGGAGCTGTCTTATCTTTTTGTCATAAATAATTGTCATAAATTATTGGCGCACACAAGAAATGCGCTTTTCAATAAACGCGCAAAAACCAACTTTTACGCGAAACCGGAGAAAAGATAAGATAAAAGATATGACAGGGTCTAACTGTCTTATCTTTTGTCTTATCTTTTACAAAGTTTTAGTACCATGATCCCCAGGTTCAACTGCCTCTTTATTGTAAGCAAACACCAATATTTTTGGATTACACTGTTTCATTAGTTTTACTTATCACATGTGACAATTTTCAACAAAATTCGTTTATACTGCCAGAAGCTAAGCCCTCTATGTTAACTGCCATTTTTACTCTCTGATTTTACTCTCTTTTTTTCTCTTCCAAAAATTCTTTTGGGTTCTTTCTGTCTTTTTCTTTAACTTTGCGTAAATAATTATATAAGCGCATTAACATGCGCAGTCACGCATTGCGATTAACTGTTTTGGACACACCCCTGCACGTCTTCGGGCCTTCCTATTGGTTAAGAGGGCTTAAACGAGTAACTACGAGTGATTTTCATTGGTTTGTCTAAGAAAATATGACAGAGAAAAGACAGTCTTCAGAATACCGATTTAGGACAATCTTAAGGGTGTCTTATCTCTCAGAGATAAGACAAAAGATAAGACAGTAGTTAAGACAGTTACCCAGTATTCCGCCCCTGAATTTTAATTGTTTTGTTGTAAGTTTTACTGTTTGGGCATTTAAATTGTCTATACAAAAAGAAATAATCATATTCTGCAAATTTCAATGTCTAAACACACGACAAAATTTAGAAATGTAAAAAAAAAAAATTATTTCGATATTTTCTATTATATTCATTGTTTGACGCCATTTTCGTATGAAAAGTAGGAAAAATCAGAAAAAGAAGAGTGGTATTCAATTTGGGGAGTTATTTCAATTCAATTTGATTACAGAAGCCCAATCATAACACTTTTATATTATTTAAAACTATGGCTTTCGAAAATGACTGAAAATACACATCAAAATGTTCGTGAATAAATTTTAGGAAAAGTCGCCAAGTGTGGTGGAAAATTGATCAAGCGCTATGGAAATGGCGTATAAAAGTTTGGCAGGAAGCATTTTGCCCCTCCCCCCCCCCCCCCGTTGGCCTTGATAGGGTTAAAAACAGATGTTACACCTTTGAAATTGAGGACCTTATCATTAATAAATAAAATGTAAAAAGAAAAGGAAAAAAATCATACGGATGAGTGGAGTCCGTAGAGTGCGTATTATTGTCACACAGAGTTAACTTTGTTGTTCGGGTTGAGATCATTTTTTTCCAGCGACATTTTTGTCCAACTTTGTTGTATACTAAACTACACCAGTTACTAAAACCCTGTGCATTTTTGTAATATCAGAACTATAAGTTTTCCGGCCAACTCTTCTCACAAATAGTCACAGCATTTAATTTAAAACTAATTTTAATGCCATCAGAATTTTCATTTAATCTAAAAACTTATTTTTATTTAATTGTTAATATTTCATCGTTCGATCTCCACATTTTGTCAAAACAAATTCAAATATCGGGTAAAAAAATTCATTCGCCTTGCACAAAGCGTCTTCTTTACATGTTATAATTATGTTGTCCTGAAGGTTAGAAAAAGTATATTTGAAAAGAAAATAAAGAAGAGTCAGAATCGATCCAAAATCTACGAGAAAAGGAACACTTAGAAACAATTAAGAATTAAGGGATCTTAAGTGCTCTTTGGACGAAATTGAATGTTTTGGAGTTTAAAATTGAACCGTATCAGGTTTAAAAAGTCACTCAAACTTCAATGACCCTGCTGTGACGTATTTTGCAGAGAAAACATCAAATTCAAATCTTATTTTATCAACATATGAAAACGTTGGGGCTTCTTTCTAGGAAAACCATTTTCACGCACCGATTGTCAATGGAAGGAATGCCCGAAAAAACCGGGAGTTGGAAATTACTGGAATTAAAAAAAAATCGAGAAATATTTACTTAGTTACACAAGGTTTATGTAGGGTAATGTATATAAAACAAGTATAAAACCTGGGGAAGATATTTTTTACCCCAACCCTCGCGTTTTGAGCTTTAAATCTTCCCATTTAAGTCATTTTTGGGTCGTTTTTCTGGTGATAATGATATTTTGGTCAAATAGCAGTCACTAAAAAGCTTTCTGTAAAATTCAGCAGCGCATCAGATTTCCTAGTTTACGCTGAGTGAAGTAAATATATTAATTTCTCTTTCCAATGATTTTAACTTCTTTGTGATTGGTCAATATTTTCCCCCGCGTTTGATATCATAAAAAAAATATCAATGATAAATACTTCGATCACTGACTGCAACGCTTGCCACTCTCCTTTTACACGGTCTTAATTCAGGGCATTAGTATCGCGATATCGACGTCAGACGTAGAGAGAGTCTATACCAGTACACACATTTCCCGTAAGATTCTTTCTGGTCGTAGTGCACTGTAGTGGAACTGTGCGGTGTATAAAAATAACACTGTCCTTTTTGAGTTGTTCACGTTTTCATATGGGATAGCCCCCCCCCCCCTCCCCCCTTCACTCACATGGTCAAATAAACACATATGTTCGTTCCCGATTTCTCCGAAAAAGGGTATATTTTTGAGGGCTAGATGGGGGGGGAAATCCCGAAAAAAATCATTGAAATATGGGGTCTTAAGAATCTTTCCCATACCTTTCTTTTAATTAAATTTTTAAAAAGCGCGCTGTATAGGGGGTAATTTTGCTGGCTCCCTTTAAAATCCTGTGATAAAAGGGGGGGGTGGATTTGATGCAGCTTCCCTTCAAAAAGTGTTGTACAGGGGGGTAATTTGACACGGCTTCCCCTCCAAATAGAGGTATCTCTCAGAATCCGGAACGATCATGCGTGTATGGTCACCACCTAAGGACTGGGGGAGGGGCAGGAATGGATACATGGTGGCCTCCCCTTTCTCACCAAAGTGCCAAGTTGATAGGGCGATACTCTTGTAATATGTAGAATTACCCTCTCTCGCAATAACAATTGCAACATAGTTAAAATACGTGCGTATTCCTATTCGAGAAGGTTTTGTTTATGTCACTTGTTATATTTTTTGATAACCAGTTTGTTGTCGAACATTTTGGTATACATGTATTCTGAATGAAACTCCCTTACCATTCCCGACAACTTACCATTCCGAACTGTCCAAGACCAGACCATTTTTTACTATGCCATTGTACTGGTATCACCTCCACTTCCTTTTTACAGCTGTGATTTTTTTTTTAAATTGATCGCACGAATTAGATTTCATGCACATTGACGAAATTCACTGCACATAAACACTTTTGATCGCACATAAACGAATATGAAAGGTCATTAACGATTACGAAATAACATAAACGAAATCGATTGCTCTAAACGTTAACTTAAATTACCGATAGCGTTTAAAATCGACCGGGAAACCTATAATAATGATAAAAAACAAAACAAACAAGTGA
>CALNVZ010002385.1:128281-138914 GCA_940671915.1 Paracentrotus lividus | reverse complement strand
AATAAAAAGGAAGGTTATTCGATATTATCATGATTATGAAGATGAAAGATGCATGTATTATTTCTGGTTTACAAAGAAAATTGGCTCTATTGTGATATCTCACTCCGCGGAGACGTCTCTGAGACTCGAACTTTTAAACACGTCTCCGATGATTATTTTTTGTTTGTTTTTTCATTGCGGAGACGTATCCGGAAGAAGAAAAAAAAAGTCAAAGGTTCAAGCATATTCCATTTTCCTGCAACTCATGAAGCGTCGTGGAGTCTCAAGAGCCACCTCAGAGCGTATCAGGACAATTACCCCCCGGACAACTACCCCCAGACAATTTACCCCGGGAATTACCCCGGACAATTACCCCTGAGGACATTAACCCTGAGGACAATTACCCCGAGACTTACCCCGGACATTACCCGGACAATTACCTCCGGAGTATTACCCCCGAGCGACAATTACCCCGGACAATTACCCCGAGGACAATTACCCCCAGCACAAATTACCCCGCGAGGAAATTACCCTGAGGACAATTACCCCGAGGACAATTACCCTGACATGCCCCGGGACATTACCGGACAGTTACCCCCCCCCCTTTCCCCGGCAATTGATTGTTGGAATCAAGCGGCGCCCATTGTGAGTCTCGCAAGTTTTTTCGATTATTTTCTACTTCGATTTATACAGTGCGTCCACAAAAAGAACTATACACTTTTGAAATGGCTACCAAATAAAAAAATAAGATTCTTGGATAAAAGGTTTTGTATGCTTTAAGGGCTCTATCCTCACTATCATTATGACACAACAATTTCGAAAATAACCATGCTTCAGTGAGTAATGCCCACTTTTGTAAAGGACATTAAATTAGCCTGCGCAGGAATTCACTATTCATTTTGCACCTGGTTATGGAAACGCCATGAATGAGTTAAAATTAACGATGGAATAAATCAGCAACAGAGTCAAAGAATATACCAAAAGTCAGAAAAAACATATATATTATAGCAAAAATGTTATGTTTCACCATTTGTTTTTTATATCATTGATTTATGCTTTGACTTCATTTATTTTTGTCTTTGTTGGCCGATCGATTCATCATTAATTTTGACTCTTCATGGCGTTCCTAACAGGTGCAAAATGAAGATGTGAATTCCTGCGCAGGCTATTTTTATGTCTATTTACAAAGTGGGCATTACTCACTGAAGCATGGGTTATTTCGGAATTTTTGGTGTCATAATGAAGTTGAGAATATGAGCCTTTTTATACATATAAATCTTTTCCCCCAAGAATCATATATTTTTATTAATGTAGCTACTTAAAAAGTGTATAGTTTCTTTTGGGACCAACTGTATATAAGGATTTACTTGTTCATCATCATCATACGTAAAAAACCAAGGACAAACAGTCAGGGACGATATTGTCTTGGGTACATCAAAAATACAATAAGTGAATACATTAGGTGATATATTGCACAAATAACAATTACAACATCAACAAAAACAGATTGCAAAAGACAATTAAACATAGAAGTGTCAAGTCTACTTAGAAAAAATTAAAGAAATTCATATATAACACAAACTAAATTTAAGGGCACAGTCATAAATAAAGTGTTAAAGTTAACAAGAAAATGATACCCGAGTCAAAGTTTATATGTGTAATGCTCAGTAATAAGATATTCAACAAAAGAGCAAGTAATACCAAGAAAAAGAAAATATATATATCCTGAAGAGAAAGGAGAGAAAAGGACAGAAGAAGAAAAAGAAGAAAGAGGAATAAAAAAGGGGCGAAAGTGAAGAGGAGAGAGGAGAGAGAGAGAGAGAAGGAGAGAGAGAGAGAGAATAAGAGGAAAGGAAGTAAGAGGTTATACAAAAGGACAGGGAATTACATCAGTACAAAGTTAAAGAGAGTATTCTCACAAGAACAACTAAGTATGTGTACATACCAGTTGAAACCAGTATACAAATATCATTAAAATACAGAGGCTGTGGAACTAAGATACATTGCTAAGAAAACCTTATGATGAATTATTAGGTTCACAAAGTAAATCGAGAAAAGTCGTAAACACAGTGTATGTAGATCCGATCGAGGGTTACAGTTAACAAAGCTATAAAAGCCAACTTGTACAAAGTACATATTCAAATCCGATTCATATTGAGTCTTGAGTACAAGGACTATTCCAAGAATAGAGGAGAGGGAAAGAGGGAAGAACAAGAGGGAGATAAGAAGAGGAAAAGAACTGCGAGAGAAGTGTTAAGGGCAAAAGCAAGAGGGAAAGTATAGAGAGGACAAACAAGAGATGAGAGAACGGGAGCGAAAAGAGAGAGAGAGGGGGAATATCAGTACAAGAAAACAGCACGAAAAGTAGGTGAAGTACAGTACAGCACATACCTACTGCAACCAGTTAAGCATAAGCATTAAACATTATACTTATAAGATTCAAGTACATGTAAATCAGAGAAAGTGTAAACAAGTGATATGTTAGATCCAAATCGAGGCTGTTACAGTTAACAGCTATACAGGCCGAGTACAAAGTAATATTTAAATTCCGATTCATATATGAGTCTCTGAAGCTACAGGATATTCCAAGAAATAGAGGAGGGGGAAAGGAGAAGAACAAGAGGGAGAATAAGAGAAGAAAAAGAAAGGGAGGAGAGGTGGTTAGGGCAAGCAGGAGGGAAAGCTATAGAGAGGACAACAAGAAATAGAAGAGAGGGAGAGAAAGAGAGAGGGAGGAGGGAATTATCAGTACAAGATCCAAAACAGCAAGAAAGTAATGGTGAAGTACAGTACAGTCATCTACCTACTGCAACCAGAAGCATAAGCATTAAAACATTATACTCATAAAGGAATTTCACAGTACATGTGAATTTGTCTACAGAAAGTAGTCAAAAAAGTAGGCCTACATTAATTTCATCTAGTGTTGATTATCTTCACTGCCTGAGTATAGAAGATTTTTGGTACTTGGAGGTACGGACAAGCTGGTTGGCAGAGAGGAGGATTGTTTCGCAATTGACGATAATTGGGTAAGGAGTCCCTACGAGGAGGGAGCATAGAAAATGTCTGGATTGCAAGAGAGATTTCACAAAATTTGTGAATACTGTGGCGTCTATCTGCAAGGGATGGGATATCTAAAAGCCTCAAGGGCATGAAGATAATCACATAGTTATGACCTAGTATAATACGACAAGCCCTTTCTGACACGTTTCCAACTTCTACTGGATTAGGTTAGCTGTAAGGGATGTTGACCAAACCGGGGAGGCATATTCAACTAAAGGTCGAATATACATGATATAAATTGCAACCAGATGATCGAGTGGAGCATTATGCTTCAAGAGATGAGTCCAACTTGCAGCGGTGATCTCTTCTCCAAAAGCACGAACACTGGACTCACGAAAAGGGCGGAAACTGACTGCTCTCCGCGTCTCCTTTGGGATTGAAGCGCAGGCTCTGACAATCACGGTCTTGTGATCACTGTTAGAGATAGGGTTAATCACAATAGGTACTTCATAATAGTCATATAAATCAGTAAAAATCTTGTCAAGAATGTTAACATTTCCTCTAGTGGCGGAGGTGACTATTTGTTTTAACAGCAGATTATTGACTAATGACGACGTGTCAACATCATTAAAATCACCCAAGATAATTGAAAAGCTATTAGGGTTTTGTGATCTAATAGCATCAAGAGAGAAGATGAGTTTGTATAGACGTTCTTCGAAGATTCTTCCAGACTGGGGAGGGCAATAAACCACAGCGATGAAGACAACATGCTTGTGTGAAACTGTTAATCTTAACCACAAAATCTCGAAGTCTGGGTCATGTAGCTCCCTACGCGACCAATCCTATCATTGCGATATAAATCATATCCAGGGATATCAAGAGATCCAGATGGAATGTTATCTTGAAGCCAAGTTTCAGTGATAAAAGCAAGGTCACATTTGTTGACTTGCATAGTAGAATTTAAGTCATCAATTTTATTCTTTATTGAACGAATGTTAGAGAGCAAAAAGGTTGGTAAGGGTACACGTTCAGGTTCAGATATACGAATTGGAATTAAGTTAGAAAACTGACAGCTGCGACGTTGTCGAGAACAATGGCTTTCTCTTTCCCTTTCTCTTTTATATTTATCTTTCTAATTTTCTCTTTCTCTGCCTCTCTCTCTCTCTCTCTCTCTCTCACACACACACACTTTCTTATTTTTCCTTATTTTTTTTCCCTTTTTTTTCTTCCTTTCCTTTAATAATAATTTTATTAATAATATCAATATTAAGCATTTATAATAATGCGCCGACTTATCTAGTAAACTTTTCAGTGGCGCAGCTAATATTATTACCCGGCTATAGCCATAGCTGCCCTTATAAAGGGCGCTTTAGCGCATTCGAGGAATTTCTTCCTACCGGTACCCATTTACCTTACTTGGGTCAAGTCTGGCAAATTGCAGATTAATATCTTGCCAAAGGACATTAGTGGAATGGACGGATTCTAACCGCGTACCTTGTGATCGTCAGTCCGCCGACTTATCCTTTCGACCACACCACCTCCACACCCTCCATCCCCTTTTTTGTTTTGTTTAGCGGCGCCTTCTGCGCCATGAAAAAATGGGGGGGGGGGGCTTGCACCTCAAGCCCCCTGTTTGGATACACATTATATGCATCAGAAAATATGTAAACTGGCCCTCATCAGTTTGGGCTAACCATTTTAGGTCGTGATCATCGTTTACCGAGACCCGTGATTTTATTTCGCACCGACCGAACCGAAGAACGTGGTATCCATAGTAACTGCTAGAATCAGTACAGTCGTTAATTCAAAAGTATCGAATTTACACAGAATTCAGCCAAGCGTGATCCGGAAATGCGGTGTGTATCCAAATATACACATAGAGATGTATGTCGCACCATTGACACTACAGTGCGTGAACTATGAGAGTGCAGTTCCCTCGTTGGCATGAACGTTATGTAATCCGGGATGATAGGGGAGAGAGAGAGGGAGAGAAAGAGGACGATGCGTAAAAAAGGAGAGGCGGAGAGAGAGAGGTAGAAAGAGAGTGAACATGCGTGTATCTAATTCAATGAAACCAAGTGTGTACAGAGACATTACACAGAGGGGAAAAGAAATAGGGTAAAGGGGAGAAGAGAGGGGCCGAGATGGGGAAGGAGAGTAGTGTCCATGGTTTGACAGAGAGATGTATGCCTGTACTATAGCATGGACACTAGTAGTGTCCATGACTATAGACAGCGAGAGAAAGAGTGAGGAAGATAATCTGTGCGTCATTTTCTTTCTGGAATCATATCTCTAAAAATGCATCATCAGTCAGATGGAACAGTGAGTATTATTATTGTTAATCAGAGTTACTAGGTTTATCTTTACGATGAGAATCGTTGCATTTCTGCTTATGTAATCCAAACAAACTTTCTATCATTCATACGTGTATAATTATGTTGAGTTGTTGAACAATCACAGTGTCAGTTGCACACAGCCGATTCAAGTCGACGCAAAAAAACAGAAACTATTGACTTCAATTTGTTACGAAACAATCCATCAACACACGGTAAATACTGTAAACATTTTACCAAAGTTTGTTCTTAATTTCAGAAAGAAATAATCACAGAAATGTCAATTTGGCACGAAAAACAAATCGCGTATTTTCCAATCAACTGAGCTCGCACACAGAAGATAAGTAAACGCCACACACTTAATATTAACGGTATATCACTAGTCATGCATTGTGCATTGGATGGTCCATTTACACACGTAACGCAACTAGCTCGATCGCCGCGAGGATTTTTTTCACCAGCCGTTGTCTAAATCTAAGCCAGTCGTGTAAAGAACAAAAACAAAATCTTTGTTGTGAATATTGTCAATTTAATGCAAAAGTAAGACGGTGAATTAAAAAAGCTACGGTGTATCGATTGAATAGAATAGTACTAATCTTACAGACATCTCTTTAACTTTTTGCACGACCCAAATACAAGCTGCACCGACGCTGTTGAAATCAAGGTTTTTGTCGAGAGTCGGGGATTCGTTAAATATGTTTGTGTGGCATGTGCGACTCTCGGTGCCGGTCGCTAGGTCTGACAGGGGCTATATTATTTACGTCATAAGATCATTACGAAGCGAAGATCATTCTCCTCCTGCTTATCCTAAGCTGCAGCTCATATTCCCAACGGTAGATCCTGACAAATACGTGGTCCGCGAACCATGTTTCTATTGCGGTCATCTAGGGCCAGAATAAACGAATGAACTTATTCATGATACTGCAATTTACAGCATTAACCTATTTTTGCGATAAATTGACATTAAGGCGTAGTTTATATTGTTCACTTTTAAATTGTTAATTTATGGAGATTCATCATTCATTCATGACCTTTATTGCGCCCTTAAAACCAATGTGTGGGTGGCAGCCACCAAAAAATACTCATATCAAGTTGGAATCAGAGATGAATCAGATAGATATTTCACATATGTGATTATTATTGGTATTTGTGTCCCTTTTATATGAATTTTTCAAATTGTTGTTCTATGGAAAATAAAGGCCCATTTACATATATTTTCTGAATTTATATATGAGTATCAACAGACGGGCGGCGGGGGGGGCTTGGAGCCCCCCCCCCGAGTTTTTTCATGGCGCAGAAGGTGAAAGGGAGGTGAGAAAAGCATTGATGGAAAAAAGAAGATAAGTGAGAGAATGAGCACAGAAGGAGAAGAGGAAATATGAAAGAGAAAGAGAGAGTCATTATATAAAAATCGAAGTTAGATGAAATAATTGAGAAAACTGGCGACCTGGGCGAGACCCACAATATAGGGCCTGCTTGATTCGGAAAAACACTCTAATTGGCTCACATACCTATGACACCAACTAGGCCAAAACGTCTACTCCCATTCAGTCTAAACCCTAATCGTCCACTAACCATATTGTTTTATACACCCCAATCGGTCCGACCACCACTCGTCTACATCCAATTGTCCACTCACCAGTTGGTCCCATTACATCCACACTTCCCACTCACCAGAGTTGGTCTAACCAATTCGTCACTCAACCGGTTGTAATCATCCAAATTGTTCCATTCACCGACAAGTTGGTCTAATCATCCAAGTGGTCCACTCACTTCAGTTGTCTACATCCAATCGAAGCTGCCACTCACTATTGGTCTACAATCGCAACTTGGTCCCAACTCACCGTTGGGTTGTACATCCACTGGTCCACTCACCCAGTTGTCTAACATCCAAATTGGTCCACATCACTCGAGGTTAAGGTCTACAATACCAAATTGTCCACTCCATCCAGTTGGTACTTTATCCAATTGGTCCACTCACCGGTTGGTCTACATCCAATTGGTCCACTCACCAGTTGGTATTTATCCAATTTGTCCACTCACCAGTTGGTCTACATCCAATTGGTCCACTCACCATTTGGTCTACATCCAATTGGTCCACTTACCAGTTGGTCTACAACCAATAATTGATCCACTAACCATGTGTTGTATCAACTCTTCAATAGGGGAGGGGCAGACAAAATATTTTATCGAAGTTCCCTCGATCAGTAACAGGTAGATTTTAAAGTGGGGGCTACGTGAGGGGGGGGGGGGAGTGTCACTGTGTGACATGGACTTTCTTTAATTCCAATCCCTAGCAACAAATCCAGGTGGTGAATTATAATAGGAATTTGGGTCGCTGACTCCAAGTTTAGCTCCAGAGCCAGAGTCAATCAACTTTTTGTCTTTTAATCAATCAAACCCCCTGAGGTGTAATTTAATGAATAGAATTTGACTTTGACTTTGACTGCTATCTTAGTTCATGAGCTTTAGGTCATTTAACTTTATAGATTTAGTTAAGTTAGGTGGGGCTCTAAAATTCTACAGATGTTTGTTTTTGTATATGAGAGGAAAAGATTGGTGAGAATGTTGAAGTAGGGAGTTTTGAATAGTGGAATTAAAGCTTAGATGGATAAGTAATTTTAATTGGATATTTTTAGCATGGAACGGTAATCAGAGGAATATTGAGAATGTTAACGAGTTTGCTTTTGTGAGAGTCAGGATGGAGAGGAGTTTGAGTAAAATCAAATCAGATATCGTTTGATTCTCGGGAGAGGAAGACCCTTCCTTACTAGGTCTTAGTTCGAGTGTGAGTGTGCGGTTCTTAGGCCACTACTTTGGGTGAATGTTGCAGGCTGTGTAGTGCAGGCACAACCTAATCTTTTTCCTCATCGTCGGCAGGCTGGTTCCAGGCAGCACAGGCCAGGTAAACATCGGGCACGATTGTATTAAAGAACTGTAAGTTGAATTCGTACTATTTTATTGGTATAATTAATTATTGTAATTTGAAGCAAAACATAGGATTTTTAAGGAATACAAAATTGTTTTAGCTTGTTGATTGAATTGATATTTGACTAAATTTGAAAAGATATTAAATGCTTTGCTGTATTTCATAGAAGGAATATTTCATATATGCAAACTTTGTGAAATTAAACTTTGTGAAACCGACTAAATATGAAATATTACTATAAAGATGAAGTAATGAAATGTTGCTTAATGAGTTCTGATGTCGCCAAAATGGTCAGATCTTGGGACTGAAGATTCACCGAGTTCGGTAATAGATTTGGTCTGTGTTGTGAAACCGAAAGTAAGTTAACACTGGCATAATGCACACCAGTATTCAACTATCTATATATATGAACGTGGTGTGGGCGTGGGTGAATAATATGTACACAAAGAAATTGATAATCAAAATGTTAAACAATGATGCTAGTGCATATCAAGAGCACAAGAATAGAGCAAAGAAGATATAGCAATCAAAGGCTGTACTATATTTATCAATTAACATAGCTATGGAAATTGAGATAAATAATGAATAATCATTGCAAATAATAGTATCTATCAGAGTTAATTCTTATTATTATTTAAATAGCTATATAAAGTCCTAATAATTTGGTATTCAATAATAATTCTACTAATGATATCTTTGACATATGAATTCAAACAATTTAGTTTCTCCAAAAGAGGGTTTTATACTTCAGAGTGTATAACAATATACTGCAACGTAGTATGTATATCTTGGTTATAATTTACTCAGTTCAAAATAAGGACCCGTGTCGACATTGACTATAGTTGGCTCGATGAATAAAGTCGTCGGGTTAAGAGCAGAGCATGGCAGGTAATGCTCGACTACGCGAAGTAGCGAGCGAAACATCTTTAGGCAAAACCAAGTTCCGAGATATCCTGCGGGAATAAAAACGAATTTGTATGAGGGGTTCCGAGAGGCTACCACAGTCCGCATGCACAGAGCTGGCTACGTTGCAATCACAAGCTTATGATAGTACTGAGCTTCTACGTGATGAATTTACGAAATTCCGAAAGAAACGAACAGCACAAGCAAACTTGGCGTATGAATTAGTAAGAGCTTCTAGACGGCAAGGACGAGGTTCTCGTTGAAAGTACTCGAAGCGACCCAGCTCCTCCCTAAAGAGAGTAAATAATAGAACCATCTCCCCTATAGACAACGGCAATCCAGCTAATACACTTAAAAATCTGCTCAAGAAGTCAGTTACAATTACGTCTCATATATAGCTTAGGATTGACTGCACTGCACTACTTTTACGGAGTAAAATTGCCTGAATAAACAAAGTACCTTGGTATTCTTTTAGTCCGTCAGAAAGCCAAAGAAATACATATTAATCTTTTATTTTTGTAAAATTGTCAATAGTAAAACCTCTTCTTTCCTAATATGTAGACATGATCACCTATCTCTAGTTCTTATGCAATGTTTACATGCATCCTATTTCATGAGGATCAGTATTGATAGATCGTCTGACCAATAGCTATTAATTCTTTCCTACCATTATATCAACATCAATATATCTTCATCAGAAGCTCCGATAATATTCGATAGTGAGTCACTAAGTGCAAAGTATGACAACTAGATAATCCTTCTCACATACAAATTGTACAACTCATAAAGACATTCGATTTACTTTCTATCTTATCTAAGTAATATCTCATTATTTAGTCGGTTTCACAAAGTTTAATGTCTCACAAAGTTTGGCATATATGAAATTAATTACCTCTTCTAATTACTGCAACATACGCACAGGCCATTTAATATCTTTTCAAATTTAGTCAAATATCATATTTCAATCAACAATGCTAAAACAATTTTGTATTTCCTTAAAAAATCCATGCTTTCTTAGCTCACACAATATACTCAACTCAATTAATATTTCTTTATACCAATTATAAATTAGTACGAATTTCAACTTACAGTTACTTTATTAATACAATCCGTCCCGATACCTGTTTAACCCTGGCCTGTTGCTGCACGCCTTGGAAACCAGCCCTGCCGACCGTATGTAGGAAAAAGTTTATGGGTTGTGCCTGTCACTTACACAGCTCTGCCACTATTCACCCAATAGTTAGTGGCCTCAAGAACCGCGCACACCTCACACTTCGAAACTAAGACAATCAACCCTAGTCCAATGGAAGGCGCTTCTCTCCGAGAATCAAACCTCGATATATAACTCTGATTTGATTTTACTCAAACTCTACTTCATCCTGGTACTAATCACAAAAGCAAACTTCGTTAACATCTCAAACTATTCTCCTCTTGATTACCGTTCCTGCTAAAAATATATCATATTAAAATTTAATCTCTCTCTTTTTTT
>CALNVZ010002385.1:86493-128256 GCA_940671915.1 Paracentrotus lividus | reverse complement strand
GGGACTCTCTTGTCCATTTGATAGGTTAGGTTAAAAATGAAATGATTGTTATCATTGGTAAATTGTAATTGTACTTGTGTATTAATGAAAATTTGATCTCTTTTCCAGTTTGTTGTTTTTCAACAGTGTGTGTAGGTCCAAGGTTGTAAAAGACAGTGGTGCATGTGGAGGTCAGGGCAAGGAGGCTTTAGTGCGTGTACGCCTGTGTCAGTGCTGTGTGCATCGAGACTTCATTGCGCTGCGTAAACTGTCTGCATTTTGGTAAGTTTGTAACTTCACCTGTGGTGTGGCCTACAATATGGAGAGAGACAAGTTCATTGCACAAGGAGAGAAGTAAGGTTTAGAGAAGGGTGAATTGAGAGCATATGTTGATGAATGTGCGAGAAAAGCTAGAGATGAAAGAGCAGCAGCAAGGCGTGCTGTGGTTGAAGCTTGGAAGCGGAAATCTGAATTAATAGCTAAAGAGACTGAATTAGTCAATGAACAGATTAGACTTGAGGGGTTAAGGAAAATTAAAGGGACAGCGAATGGTTCACATTGGTCTAGTATTCCTCCCCTGTCTGTTGTTCAAGAAAGGAAATATAACATAGATAGCTATTTGAATAGATTTGAGAAACATGCTTATACAGATGTGAGATTTAGATTTAAAGCCCAGCAGTCCAGTTCTGAATATTCAAACCCCACTAACGTGGAAAAGGGGCATAACAGTTATACTAGTTTAACTAGTTCTGAGAAATCAGAAAGGATCATTGTTGCAGACAAGAAATGTTATTCTTGTAATAAGATTGGACATCTCTCTTTTAGTTGCCCAAGTAAGACAGGTCGTCGTCAGATGGAAGCAGGTCACGTCACCGGCAGGTCAGCAGATGAGACATCGGGTACTGATGATGCTGCTGTAGGACCTACCGATACGAGAGAGACGGCTTAACACTACGACGACGAGAAAGGTCAGCAAGTGATGGGAGCAGGTCACGTCACCGGCAGGACAGCAGATGAGACATCGGGTACCGATGATGCTGCTGTAGGACCTACCGATACGAGAGAGACAGCTCAACACTACGACCACGAGGAGGGTGAACGAGAGATGGGAGCAGGTCTAGTCGCAGATAGGTCAGCAGATGAGAAATCGGACAGAGATGATGCTGCAGTAGGACCTAGCGACATAAGAGAGACGGCTCAATGCTATGACCAGACCTTGCGAGAGAACCTCACCGAAGATGGATCTGGATTGATGTTAGCATCTGGTGACACTCTGCCGGTAATTTCAGCAGCAGCGAGATGTTCACAAGTGGAGATATCGGTGAAGGGTAAGGCAGAATCTTTGTGTATGCAAACCCCTATTTATGATATTATGTTAGGTGACAGTCCTGATGCGAGGCAAGCAGCTGATCCAGATGAAGACTGGACACAAGAGAATCATCAAGACAACGCAGTGGAGAAAGGGTGGAAGCGGCAGGTAGAATGGACTCCTCTTCAAGTACCAAAGCCACTAGAGGACGTTGCGACTGTGGATGATCTCATTCAGGCCCAGAAGGAGGACAGCTCATTAGATGCCTCTAGGAAACTCGCTGAGAAAGGAGAAACAAAGATAAGTAAGAATGGAAATTCATCTTACTTTTTGTTTCGGAAGGATGTACTCTGTACAGAATACATCAATGCAACCCCAGGGTCAGATGTGCTTTTGCAAGTTGTGGTTCCCACTAAATTCAGGAATGCAGTCTTGAAGCTTGCCCACAAGTCAGTTCTTTGTGGTCATCTTGGTAAGAAGAAGACCAGTGAAAAGATTTTGGAGCATTTTTTCTGGCCAGGTATGCATGCAGACGTAGTGCGGTATTGTCGGTCATGTGGACCATGTCAACGTACTTCGCCGAACGGAAAGGTTACGAAGGTACCTCTGGGATCAACCCCCTTATTAATGAACCTTTCAGACGTGTGGCGATGGACTTGGTTGGACCGATAGAGCCGGCTAGCAGTAAAGGTAACCAATTCATTCTTTTGGTTGTAGACGAAGCTACTCGTTACCCAGAGGCGGTAGCACTTCACCAGATTGACGCACAGACAGTTGTGGAGGCGCTGATGGACATCTACTCCAGGGTAGGGATACCACGACAGACCGTGGCAGCCAACTCAAACCAGAGCTGATGAAGGAGGTCAGGCGTCTACTCTCTAGTCGCCAGATGACTACACCCTATCACCATACTTGTAACAGGCTGGTCGACCTCAATGGTACGTTGAAGCTCCGCAAGATGTGTGAAGAACAACCCAAGGACTGGGATAGGTATCTTAACCCCCTCTTGTTTGCTTACAGAGAGTTAGTGCAGGAGAGTACAGGCTTCTCACCCTATGAACTTTTGTTTGGGAGAGCAGTTCGAGGCCCTCTTGCTATTCTTCAGGAACTCTGGACGGGAGAGGTTAATGATGCAGATACCAAGACTATGTACCGAGACGTATTGAATTTGAAGGAGAGGCTGGAATCAACGTGTCGGGTTGCCCAGCAGACTCTCGGCAAATCGACAGAGAAGTACAGAAGACGGTACAAGAAGAAAGCTAAGAAGAAATCGAAGAAGAGAATGTTTGAAGTCGAAGACGACGTCCTACTTCTATGTCCGAGTGACGATAACCATGAAAATTATCACTAATTTTATTATTTACGATAAAGAATCATATATTTGCTTACTTTGCTACTCGTCCTCGAATCGCCCAACCTACCGAAACTTTAACCCCGAAAATGGTTGCTCTATTGTCTCCTATTTTCCCTTCACCTATAAGAAGGGCGCCCTCTCACGATGAGGGCACTCAGCCAAATCCTTCCCCTAAATCCTCCTCTTGTCTCATACCACCATAAAACTTCTATGTAGTGATGGAACGGGGGACGGAGGGAGGGATTGTGGGCAAATATATAATTCTTTATCATAAATAATAAAATTAGTGATAATTTTCATGATTTACTTCAAAAGAATTATATATTTGCCTACTTTGCTATACGACCAGCACCGAACAGTACTGGGGAGGGACAACACCTACAGTTTTAGTTGAATAAGGATGACGCCGTAGCCATGATAGGAACATATAGAAAAATTTCCTTCCATCGCAGAAACGTTCACCCATGAACTGATTTACATATTTTCTCCACGGAAAATACCCCCAAACAAAATGTCCACGAAAGGCTGGTACCCTCGTACCGAGGATCCTAAGATAGAGCCAGGTATCCTGGCCCTCGGGTCCGCAGTTTTAATAGCTGCTATTATCCATCTCGAGATAGTACTTCTCGGTACTGGTCCGAAAGATTCCGTGAATATAACCAAATTGGACATATTTTAGGAATCATTGAACGTCTACACAGGGTGCCATCCTCTGTCAATGCGCAACGATGAGAATTTGACTAAAGAGACGTAGGAAAATTCTTTAACAGTCCCGGAAAATCTGTCTGATTTTACGATCAAAACATGTCGTAATAGATAAGACGAATCTTTATATTTTCAACTTATGTGGCTCGTTGAAAAAGGAAGAGCGAGCAACAAACTTAGCGTTTTCCCGACATATAAAAATCCGGGAGTACCTCTTGGTAGTCCTACCCAGACAAAATTTAGAAACGGTGGTGCAACAGAGTGTAAGCTAGGACCTGAGGCACTCGCGACCACTCCAAATAGAGACCCGAGGTCTGGGTTAGGGTCTCTTAAGGGACAGAGAACTAAGAAGAACTGATGGCAGAAAAATAGCTGAAATGACTATCCATCTGTAAGAATTCGAATTAGCTGAGATAGCTGAATAGCTGATCTATATTCCCCTGGGGTAAGCAGCGAATTACCCTCGTCGAGCGAACGATGATGAAGAACGCTATGGACGGGAGAAATGTTTCTCTCGGAACCCACAGAAAATTACCGTTCGGAAGAGGAAACTTTACTAGTGGACACACTCCTACTCTTTTAAGGCAAATAGGAGTGCTATCGTCAAATCATGTAGCTCGAACTGACTTCTTGATCACGGCTGAATAGAAAAGGAAGATGTTTCAGGTGCTTGAAAATTAACTCTAACCACTGCTGGTATACTAAGGTTTCGCACCACAGCAAGTGTCATGGTTTCTCTGTCAATCAGAGGGAGAAATCTAACGCAATCAAACCCCGTAGTGGCAGAGAGGAGTGATGGTAATTGCCGACCTCCTGTCCTTCTTATTTCTTTCTAGTGACAACAGGAAGATACTACCAGGCGGAAGAAAAGGACTTCCGGTCAGTTTCGAGCCTTGAGACGGCATCCTGGGTAAACCCCGACATCTCCTTTATCTTGAACATAACTTCAGAAAGCGGAAGTTCATTACTGACGTGAAGAAGTCAAACTGAGGTCGAACTTGCGACTCAGTCGCGTGACGATCCAGGAAAATAGCGGCCACTCTGAAGTGAGACACTTTCCCGTCGCGGGAAAAAGGTTAATAACCTTCTCGAATATCGGTATGTGCGAAGCGACTGGACCGATGTTCTCGCTGTTCTACCCGATCTAGAGTTGCAAGACTACCCTGCTCCTTATCAGGGAGAGTGAATCCCCTTGGCGAACGATATAAGACATCATTCTCCCCGATGTCTGTTCCATCGTCAACTGTCCGCTCCTAGCAATGGTCCTTGAAATGAGGAAGAAACTTTCTCACCTTCGGACTCTCCAAGCGTTGCTGAGAAACAGAGTCTCGGAGATTCCAATCACCAAAGTCAAGAGACTCTGATAATGAACTCTCCTCCTAACTGTGACGCATGTGCCGTCAACATAATTGAAGAACGGAGGAGCTCCAAAGTCTTCCTAGGGAAGTGAGCTCCTTATCCACCCGAAGATGGATAGGAGGTCTAATTTCAGTAGACAAGGAAATTCTCGACGGAGGCGAACTGAAATTCAGACTGAAAAAGTCTCAAGAGCCGAAATAGAGAGATCGCGTTAATAGTCTGCTATTTTGGGAACCAGGACTAATAACTTCGATAGTCACCATGACATCCTTATCGTATTATCGCTTGAAAATCTTCTCCACACGATCCGAGACCCTTTAAGTAGATCGGATCTTCTACTATCTTCAACTGGGTCTCGACAGATAATTGGCGGTGTCCGGTTGAGTCCCTAATATGTTGGAATCAACTCCTAACTCCTCAAAAGACGATGCAGCTTAAAACTTAGAGTTTGTTGCTGGTCCTCCCATTTGAGAACACACGTATCGAGTCTCCGCGCTTGGAGAAAAAGAATAGAAGATAGACACAATTTAGGATAGATTGTGGCTTTCTCGCTTTCTTCCTTTGAGCTGTGTTCCAGGACAAGTGACCCATCAAGCGGTTTGGGTGGATGACTCCTGAAGACACCCCCGGGTAGAGGTTCCTCGAAGTCTAATTTGAGACCGACTCTGATTGTTGAAAGGATAACAATCGTCTGATATCGAAATTCGAGTCGGAGGGATCTCCGGAGTCGGCATCCCATCGGACCCAATAGTTTCCCAAACGTAGGCGGGAAGTCACCTCAGGCGCTTTCCTCCCAAACTAAAAGGATGAGAGTTCAGAGCGGACCTGAACTACTCCTGTCATCATTTCTACCCCACTGACCAACGTGATCTCCTCGACCCGACTGGTTTTGATGCAGAGCGTTGTGTCTGACTTCATTGTCAGACGGTTGATCCAGGTCGTAGACCGGTTGACGTGAGGGTTGTTGTTACAAGCCGATGCGTAATAAACAGACTCGGAGGTTGTTTTCAAACTTCTCTAAACTTCCCTGAAGTTCCTTAGCCGACTTCTCGGCCTCTGTAAACTCCCGACCCCTTTTGAGTCCACCGGAAACCTGGCCAGTTATCTGGGAATAAGACCACCATGTCCCCAAGTTATCTCAAAATCTCTTTCCTGTAGACTCTGCCCCTCTGGAGGGACGGAGGTCGCAAAGAAAGACCGCCCGGGGTGAAGATTTTTCAGGGTTTAGAGACGCTAGGAGTTTGATTTTTCTGACATAAACCTCCCTCCATCTGAATCCGGGAACGATCAGATCAGCTATAAGTGAACCTTCTTTATTATGAGGTCCCATTAGTCACCCGTCGTTCATCTGTCGTCTAAAACAGAATCGAGGATACTGTCTGACCGAAAGAATCCTCGTCCTCCTGAACGAAGGATAATTCTCGCCTTAAACCTATCCTTAACTCTTCCTAGTGAGTTTTAGGTAGATACTTCAATGATCTATATGGTCTAATCCGGAATTTTCAAGAGATCCTGAAATGCTTCCAGTTCGAATCCTGCATCAGGATCGTAATTAGGCTAAAAACTCGGATTCTTCTCGGACAACTTCGGTTGAGTTCGAGCTGAGCAGTGAGCTTCTACTTCTGAAGAACAACGAACATCTAAAATATAGACGGGCCTAATACGTCGCTGCTTCATTAACAACATCGAAGCGCGATCTGAGTACCCCTTGTAAGGGAGGAGCGATGATCTGGTATCAAACACCCCCCCCCCCCCTTCCTTTAATTAAGAGAAATCTAAACATTTCTCGGTGCGGAATCGTGAGAGCCGAACTCCAAGGAGGAAGAGGCTAACTCTCTCAGATCAGTGCGTAACCTTCCTAGGTTCCTACGGAAAGCCATACAACGGAGTGGTCAAAGCGCCGTGACTCTGAGGGACAAACTGCTGCGACGTCTGACCCGAAAAATTAGCGACCGGTAATTACGACATTGTGGGAATCGACCATTTCCAAAAGACTCTGGTACCAATCCCGAGTCCCTCTCGGTGGGTCTCGGATTTCGCCGACAGTAAGATCTCCGATTGACTATTGGCGCTGGTGTGAAGTCTTCCGAAATCGCAGGGAGAGCTTCTAAATCTGCCATAAACTTGCGAAATTGATACCATCGGGAAGAACTCGAAACTTTAAGTCTACTAGATAGGTGCTCACCATCTAGACAATTACGATAGCCACGAAGAAGATTTAATCCTTCTAAACACCCTAGTATTCCGAGAAGGAGGGTTTTCCAATAAATTTGGTAGATTAACCACCCTCCTGACGCTTTCAACTTCTGGATCGAATTTGAGCCGAAGGTGATCTATACAATGGACAATGGGTCCCATCCCGCTGAAAACAATTTAGTGGTCCTCGGAAAACGTTCATACTGCGATTAAATTTTAGCGATCGATGTGTCATGATGGCTGTTAGAATTGATCCTTCAATCAAATGGAATGTAGTATTGAGGTTGTGGTAACCTGGACTCTGAAATGTCCCTGTGCGGGGTTGTGAACCCCGACTTTAATTACGATCATATCTGACTTGAATTATTTTTCAGCAACCATCCAAAATGATCTGTTCTGGAGCGATTGTTTTATTTACGATTGAATCCGTCCTGATTGATTTACCAGGGTAGGAACCATGGGAAAACGAGATTGTAGAGACTGCAATTGAATTTGACCTGATATATTCAACAGAGATCGATTTTGGTGGGATCGATTTACTATAATCGATTTTGCCATGATCGATTCCTCAGAGATCGATTCTGGCGGAATCGATTCAATTATGATCGATTTTGGCGGTATCGATTCAATTGTGATCGATTATGTTGTGATTGATTCAATCGTGATCGATTATGTTGCGATCGATTCAATCATGATAGATTATGTTGTGATCGATTCAAAATTAGATCGATTCAATTATGATTGATTTTTGCGGTATCGATTCAATTGTGATCGATTATGTTGCGATCGATTCAATCATGATCGATTATGTTGTGTTCGATTCAATTTGAGATCGATTCAATCTGTGATCGATTCAAAATTAGATCGATTCAACTGTGATCGATTCAAAGTGATCGATTTAATTGTGATCGATTCGGTTGTGATCGATTTTGTTGTGATCGATTATCAGGGATCGATCACTGGCTATTGATACTATATCGATCTCAGGTGGAAAACCCAACCTTCGATCGATCTCGATCATATTGGAAAGATCTCACGATCGATCCTCCAACTTACCAAGATCGGGTCCGGATGCGCCGCTGGGTCGGCAGACATTGTCTGAACCTTCCCACGACGACTTACCGAGGGTTCGCGGTACCGTGGCTGGGGTCACTGCCTTTGCCAACGGCCCATACTCGTCCCCGGGCGGGATTGAGAATCCCGACTTAATCTGGTCTGCATAACTTCCGTTCTGTCCGTTCCGTCCGTGAGACCCGACTTCGACGACTTACCGGGGGTTCGCGGTACCGTGGCTGGGGTCACTGCCTTTGCCAACGGCCCATACTCGTCCCCGGGCGGGTTTTAGAGTCCCGACTTAGACGACTTACCGGGGGGTCGCGGTACCGTGGCTGGGGTCACTGCCTTTGCCAACGGCCCATGCTCGCCCCCGGGCGTGTTGAGAATCCCGTCTTCGGCTTTCTGCTGTCTAACTGCTCCGCGGCTTCTAACCAAGATTGGTGGAGAACCCGGACTTCGTGACTTCCTGTTAGATAAGACTCTCCGATGAGTCGGCGATGTTGGAAGTCTCCTGAGATCCACGCCAGGATGATGGTCTTCTTCTCTCGGATTAAGAAACCTCCTGCAATATATGAAAAGAAAAACACAACGGACTCTTATAAAAGAGTTAAAACTCTGCCCTGGGAAGGGCATAAAGTCTCAAAGGACTCGCCCCGCCCAAACAAAGGCTTCACTTTACTGTGTGAAATGAAGCGCGGTACAGGGGAACAAAGGAACCCGCACCAATGAAGTGCAATGTAAAAACACGCACGTAAGGCATGTCAAAAAAACAGGGAGAAGTCGCCGTAAAACCAAAAGAATGGCTCAAAAAACGGCCCTCAAACTACTCCCAATTATAGGAAACCACGACCTAGACGTTAGCTAGGACGACTAAGAGCAAGACCCCACAAATTAGGCATCAAAATATCCTAAAAAAAGTGAAAAACAAACCCATTTGCGGGAGCAAATTTTCGAGGCTACTCTCTCGGCGGCAGCCGATGAGAAAAGAGGAAGATTTAGGGGAAGGATTTGGCTGAGTGCCCTCATCGTGAGAGGGCGCCCTTTATATAGGGGAAGGGAAAATAGGAGACAATAGAACAAAAATTTTCGGGGTTAAAGTTTCGGTAGGTTGGGCGATTCGAGGACGACTAGCAAAGTAGGCAAATATATAATTCTTTTGAAGTAAATCAACTGTTGATGCAGTGGACTGGACCTTTTAAGGTAGTTAGGAAGACGGGACATCTCGACTACAAGATCGATCTGGATGGAAAGACAAAGACATTCCACGCAAATCTTCTGAAGAAGGATGACAGGAGAGAAGAAGTAAGTGCAGGAGTGTTGGATCGTGGTTGTAACTTTGTTGTGGATGATAGCATATCAGAGGTAAGTGAAGGAGAGAGTGAAGATGTTAACCTTTCTGACAGAAAGGATATTCTTCATCTCTCAAATCTAACCCCAACAGAATCACTCAACGATGTGCAGATTCGTCCTCAACTGGATGATGACCAGCAAGAGACAGTAGACTCTCTTTTATGTGAGTATAAGGAAGTTGTGAGAGATAGTCCAGGATCGAAAAACACAGGTATGCTTGACTATAAACTTGTTACTATGGCAAGCAAGGACATTTATTTTGACAGAAGGAGTCAAGGAGCTAACGGCATTTGGGACACCGGATGGTTTGTATTTATTTTGAAGCCATTTCGGCTAGATACTTCTGTCAGATTTTTGGAGAATTATTTTGTGGTTTGCAATGTGTGATCTCATTGAAGCTATTTTGTTTGCAAGGTTTGCAGTACTGGAGATAATATTTGGATTCACACGGTAAGTATTTATGACTTTAGATATTTTCCAACAGGTATTCGACCGACTGAAAGGTGCCAACATGGCTGAAAGACCAGTAAAATATATTGTGTGATAAGTAAGTATCAAACATTTGGGTCATTGGTTAGGTCATGGAGAGCTTAAGTCATTGCAAGACGAAAGTCGATGCAGTGTAAGGAGCTCTGAGACCGTAAACCAAAAAGTAACTTTGATCAGTAATGAAGAACCAAGATGGTTGTTTATTTTTGTAAATTATATTGCTAAAAATATTTTGTTGTGATTTTCCTCCTAGGTTCGGAAAACGTACTTCCTCTTGAAATTATAGAAATTTCTTGAAGGTGGGGGATATATGTCACGATGTGACATGGACTTTCTTTAATTCAAATCCCTAGCAATAAAATCCAGGTGGTGAATTATAATAGGAATTTGGGTCGCTGACTCCAAGTTTAGCTCCAGAGCCAGAGTCAGTCAACTTTTTGTCTTTTAATCAATCAAACCCGCTGAGGTGTAATTTAATGAATAGAATTTGACTTTGACTTTGACTGCTATCTTAGTTCATGAGCTTTAGGTCATTTAACTTTATAGATTTAGTTAAGTTAGGTGGGGCTCTAAAATTCTACAGATGTTTGTTTTTGTATATGAGAGGAAAGATTGGTGAGAATGTTGAAGTTGGGAGTTTTGAATATTTGAATTAAAGCTTGGATGGATAAGTAATTTTAATTGGATATTTTTAGCATGGAACGGTAATCAGAGGAATATTGAGAATGTTAACGAGTTTGCTTTTGTGAGAGTCAGGATGGAGAGGTGTTTGAGTAAAATCAAATCAGATATCGTTTGATTCTCGGGAGAGGAAGACCCTTCCTTACTAGGTCTTAGTTCGAGTGTGAGGGTGCGGTTCTTAGGCCACTACTTTGGGTGAATGTTGCAGGCTGTGTAGTGCAGGTACAACCTAATCTTTTTCCTCATCGTCGGCAGGCTGGTTCCAGGCAGCACAGGCCAGGTAAACATCGGGCACGATTGTATTAAAGAACTGTAATTTGAATTCGTACTATTTTATTGGTATAATTAATTATTGTAATTTCAAGCAAAACATAGGATTTTTAAGGAATACAACATTGATTTTGCTTGTTGATTGAATTGATATTGGACTAAATTTGAAAAGATATTAAATGCTTTGCTGTATTTCATAGAAGGAATATTTCATAAATGCAAACTTTGTGAAATTAAACTTTGTGAAACCGACTAAATATGAAATATTACTATAAAGATGAAGTAATGAAATGTTGCTTAATGAGTTGTATTTGTAATGTGAAGGATTATCAGTTCATACTTTGCATTATGCTCACTTCAATATTATGAGCTGATTGATAATTATGTGATATAATGAATTGGAAAGATTAATAGCTATGGTCAGTCTATCAATACTGTTATGATATAATTGATGTAAACATTGCATAAGACTGAGAAGTGATCATTCCATTAGAAAAGAGGTTTTACTTTGCAATTTACAGATAAAAGATAATGTATTTCTTTGGCTTTCTACGGATAAAAGATACCGTAGTTTTGACATGATAGCCGAAAGCACATGACCGCATGTCTGACTAGGAAGCTAAACTTTCTCTCTCGGATTTTCACTTGAATTTGTTATAAGTGTTTTTGGATCTTTGGATTCTCCTTTTGTACATCCTGAATATCCTACTTATATGCTGAATTGACGGGGTAAGAAAGCATTTGTGGGCTTTTTAAGCACTCAGCGACTTAGTTTAAGAACCGCACGGCCATTACTAACATTCAATTTTCCCGCCCTTCCAGAAGGCCAATCAAGGCCATGGCTTACGGCGGGAATTCGAGGACGACCTCAGATCCGGACCATAATATGCTTACGAGCGATGAAGATGGCAGTGACTGGGAAAAGAAAAAAAGTTGACGTTTTCGTCATACGAAATCAAGCACTTCTCATCAACCAGAAAGAGAAAAAGAGAAATTAGTGTAGATGATATAGAGATAGAGAACCTAAACCAACATTGATTCAGATTTGAACAATACTGTATATGGAACCCAAAACAAACTCAGACACGCCAAAATCAGACCTGAAGCTTTACATATACCGATAGAAAAGCAAAAAAATCTTAGAAAATACCAACCATTGAAAATAGCGAAAGCAATAAACGAAGTATGTACACAATCCGTAGAATTTGTAAAGCAAATCAGTTCAGGATTGTTAGTCAAGTGTAGAAACAATAAAGCAGATGAGAGCTGTCAAGCATAGAGAAGCAATTGATGGCATACCAGTGAGAATAACAGAGAGTAAAACAGGCAAAAGGGAGTAATCTATGGGGTTCCCTTAGAGATATCAGAAGAAGAAATAGTGAAGGACTTAAATCCCAGACGTAACCTCGGCAAAAAGAATCTGTAAAAAAGACACTCCCATGAAAAGCATTATTCTTACTCTTTAGAGTGGATCACCTCCCCACTAACATAAACTTTGGATACCAGTTGTTCCAAGTTAAACAGTATATCCCTAAGGTAGCAAAGATGCTACAGATGCAAAGGTTTGGCCATAGGGTTGATACATGTAGAGCTCAGCTCAGATGTGTCAGATGTGGAGAACAACATAACTTTGATCAATGCCAAAAAAGAAACGCCCATTTGCGCTAACTTGGAGGGGCACTTCAGCAGCTTTTCAAGGTGCGAGCAAGCAAAGAAAGCTCAGAAAGTACAAGAAATTAAGATTACAACTAATCTTATGCAAGGGCATCGAAAATGTGGACAACAAATCAGCAATGCCAAATCAGACTGAAAATAAAAAAGACTTCCCCATGCCGTACCTATCTTGGGGGGACCAAGAATGGTCGAAATAACTCCCCAAAAAACAAGCGGCAACGTCTTCAAAGGAGGCGCCCTTACCCTCTTAACCACTCCCAGCTTAGATCAGACCCATACTCCATCCCAGCCTACAGGTCAGTGCAACCAGAAAAGGATACTAATAAACCCACCCATGTTATCGGAACAGCTACCGACGAACAACTTATCAATTTCATATGTAACATTATTTCACCTCTTATGCAAAGCAAAACTGAAACAGATATTAAACTCTTGTTATATCTGCTGCCAAACAAAATTAATGCGAAGGAAGATGAACACCTTCAGCATGGCGGAGATTTAAATTAATAATGACCTTTTTCTCCATTCTTCCAATGGACTCTCAGGGTCTGTCGGGGCATGGACAGGAACTTTTAGTCATATTAAGACACATAAGTATGATTAATATGTATACAGGGAAACCTCGGTTCCACGAATATAATACTTTAAGTATCCCCAAGTATACAAGTCTTTTAAGAAATAGAGAGGAGCAACGTGGAGGGGGCTGTGTCGTTTACGTGCACGTAACATTTTCGTTGCTAACGAAAAACTCTCAGTCATAAACTTTTACAATCCGTGCAAAAAGTTAAATAAAACAATACTCAGTGCATTACTGAATAATGTAGATAAAAATGATAAGCTAATTATAGTTGGAGATTTTAATACACATAGTTCTTTGTGGGGCAGCGAAAAAACGGATGGAAATGGACAAGCTATTGAGGTTTTTATTAATGAAAATAATCTAATAGTTTTGAATGATAAATCAGGAATAGATTAGATCAAGGACGGGAAAGTGTCTTGTTAGATCATCTATGACATCACCATGTCTAGTAATTAGACGACGTGGAAAGTGATGGATAATTCTCTGCGAAGTGATCATTTCCTCTGGTAATGCCAATAGCTTAGCAAAAGAATCATGGAATAGAATAATGATGAATATACAAGAGCTTTTTCTTTCAAGAATCATAAATGGACGAATGGCTAAATAGATAGTGAAGATATAAAGATCAATTAATTTATACAGAGGATGATGTTAGATCCTACGATTTTTTTTTTCTGAATATTTAAGAAGTTATTGACTCTATACCAAAAAAAAGAGGAAAACAGACGTACCGTCCCCTTGGTGGAACCAAGAGTGTACAGAAAATAAGAGAAAAATAGACTCAGTATTGTCTTTCAAAGAAATTACTTCTGACAAAAATAGAACATTAGAAGAAAAAGGCGGTGAAGCCTCAGCGTTTTCTTAGGAAAACAGAACGAGAAATATTGGCAGGGCTTTTTGTAAAAGGTGGAAGATGCATGCCCACGACAAAAATTTGGACATGTATAAACTCTAAATGGAATACCTGTAAATAAGTCACAGAAAAATGCTAGTATAGTCAAAATGGAAAGAAATTAATCTGTTACAAGAAGAATAGAGATTTTGGGGATTTTTTTCAAACCTTAGGACAGAAAGATGGGAAAAGAGGAACAACTAGAGGAATTGCCACCACGTAAGTGGTTTTTCTGTTTATTCAAAAAGAACTGAATATGAACCTTTCTCATTCAACGGAACTTAATAAATGCATAGCTAAAATCGACAAGTTAGGACTACTCCTGGCAGTGATAACATTCCCATACAAGGTCTATGAACTTGCCAAATTTACACAAAGCATATTTATGTTAAAATATAATTAAATTCAATTTGGAAACAGCAGACATCCCCATCCTTTAAACACTCTATATTGCTCCAAAGAAGGACCCAAAAACGTCTCCTCCTATCGACAATATCACTTACTCAATGCTTGCGAAAGCATTTTGAGCGTATGTTAAAGGAAGACTAGAATGTATATTGAGAAGAATAGTTTTATTACCAAACTTCCTTAGTGGGTTAGGAAAGGAACGTAGTACCACGGACAAAATTTGTCCTACTGAAAATGAATCCAGAAAAACTATAAATTGTGTGAGCACATGGTCGCAGTTTCTATGATGTCGAAAGGCTTATGATAGCCTTGCGATTGAAGGTTTGTTATATAAAATAGAACAGTGTGGTATAAACGGAACAATGTTAAAATACTTGCCCACATATTTAACAGAACGTACTTTTCAAGTTAGAATTGAAATGTTAATCCAAGCTGTACACAAACTGCAAAATGGGCTTCCCCAGGAAAGTTCCTGATGCCCCCCCTATATATAATATAATGATGAGAGATATCCCAACAGACACTGATAGTGACAATATCTATGTACCCTGAGACTTGTGCAATAGGATGCAGGTAAGGAATATACACACTGTTGTGATGAAACTGCAAAAATATTTAGATGTATTATCTTCTTGGTTTAAAGAGTGGGATTTACACTATCCATTGAGAAAACTGTCCAATTATCACTAAAGCAAATTAAGCCCCCTCCGGTAATCAAGTTGGAAGGAAATGTATTGACATACAAAAATAACCACCGTTTCTTAGGAATGATTTTCGATAGTAAACTGACTTGGCAACTACACATAGAAATAATAGTTACAAGAAGCAAACGAAAATTAAATATTTTGCGAGCCTAACAGGCACAAAAATGGGTAGTTCTTCAAATCATTGTTAATTGTCTATAGAGCAATTTATAAGATCTATATTTGATTACGGATGCAAGCATACAATAGTGCAGCGGACACTCAAAAAAGAAGCTTGATTCAGTGCAATATCAGGCACTACGGATTTGCGCTGTGGTCTGCCTTTGACATCACTAGCTTCTCTGCAGGTGGAAATGGGTGAACCCCCATTAGATTTAAAGAAGCAGAGACTTTCGAGCAAGTATAGACAAAACTAAAAGACATGTCAACCATTCCACTGGAGAAACACATTAAACCATGCTGGCATTCGTTACCTTCAAGGTAAGAACGTAGTAAACCTTTGGATACAGACTCCAAAGCCAATATGAAAAGAAATTAATTGGAGAAGATATTTCTCCCAGTTTTTCCTCCACCATGGTTGTTTTGCTCCTAACTATATCTTAACAGCATTACCGAAATATAAAGAAATCAGATCACCCAATACAACAACAACAATCGAGTTTAAGAATTGATACACACAAAGTGGTCAAACCAATTTCATATTACACAGATGGATCTAAAGTACGGAAAAAGGAATCAGTTCATCTGCTTTCTATGTACCTTTTTTGCATATCATAAGGAAAAGATTAGCGAACTTACTTCTTCCTATAAGCAAGAACTAATTGCAATTCTGCTAGCATTGCATGGATAGAAAATTTAAATGTATATACAGGCATCGTCATATTCCAGTGACTCTTTAACTGCACTTTTAGCTTTACAGAAACAAAACCAAGAACCTACTATTTTAGAAATCTCACATTACTACTAACCCTCAAATATAACAGGGATCGACTAATCTAGAATGGATCCCAGGACACTGTGGGATAGCTGGGAATGAAATGTAGACTCATGTGCAAAATCGGCATTATCGAACAAAATACAAATCCACAAATCAAATATCATTGTCAGAAATCATGCAAGTTATTACTCAAAGTCAAAAATGATTTTGCAAACAGAATGGAACCAATCAATACTCGGCACTGAAGGAGCTCACCTTCGGTGTCATCAACATATCACATGACCTGGGAAGACAGGAAAACTACTCTCCATCGTCTTCGTTTCGGAGTTAGTGGTCTAAACCAAGACCTTTTCCGATTGGGTATTCACCCTACAGGTTACTGTATTTTTGTGCCCCTGAAAATAGAAACAGTCAGGCATTATCTTATACATTGCCTAAATACATATATTGAAAGAGCGATGTTACTCGTAGAAATAAAACGAATCTCAACAGAGAAAATAATGGAGTATATTAAGCAAAAGAGACCCTGAATACAAAAGAGCCTTTTTGCGTTTTCGTTTCATAGAACACGAAACGTTTCAGTAAGGAGTTAATTCCACTGTCAATTACTACTGTAATGATATGTTGTATTTTGGTGTATCAATAAATTTCAATAATTCTTCGTGTATATTGATCCTTTTGAAAGCCTTTATTTGGAAGACTTCAAAAGATATATATAATGTGTGGGATACACCCTTTTTTATGAACGGAATTTATTGAAAGATGTGCAACCATGTAGAACTAACAAGCCCACAAGTGTTTTCTCTATTTATTATTTTTTTAGATGTTAAAAGAATTTAAATTGATAATCGCAACCCACGATAATGGTTACAGGTACACCATCAGCCCCCTGATTATGCATGAGTGACCTAGGCAATGTCCGAAAAATCGGCACCAACGTACCGTTGCTGACCCGGTTAAGATTGCATTCGAGAAAAGGTCAGGCAAGTGCTGGTGGAACTGAGCTGAAGATAGAGGTTATTTATCAGACTTTTTTTCTCTCTCTCCATTGACATTGTCAATTCAGCAGGAAGAAATAATTATTATCTGTTAATAATTTTTCTGGTTTGCATTTATGCAGATGACACTGGAATATTTTTCATATATATATAAATAAAAATAAGGAAAAAAAATATATATATATAGACTTCTATATATATATGAGAGAAATGTCAAATTTGCATTGGCGATAATAGTCAAATATGACTGATTGCCATTAACCTAACGAAAGAAGAAGAAGAATTACACAATTTTCATCCGTAAGTAGTGCAGTAGTCAACTCCAAGCTAAGATGTAATTGTAACTGACTTGTGAGGATTATATAGTTTCATTTAACTTGGACCTTGTCTATTAGGAGATGGTTGCTTTATTTACTCTCTTTAGGGACGAGCTGGGCGCTCGTACTTCAACGTAGAAGCTCGTGCTTCGTCTAGGAAGCTCTTACTTTAACGCCAAGGCTTGTGCTTCATCTTGGAAGTTCGTAATTCATCGTAGAAGCTCGTACTACATAGCTTGTGATTCAACGTAGCAGTCTTCGGACTGTGTGCTCTCAACCCTCATCAATTCGTCCGCGAATCCGGACTGGTTTTCGTAAAGAGTTCGCTCGCTTACTTCGCGTAGTCGAAGCCACCGCAGCTCGCTCTTAGACGACTTTATTCATCGGACCAACTATAGTCGATGTCGACAGGGTCCTTATTTTGAACTGTAAAATTGTAACCAGATTATACATACTACGGTCCAGTGTAGGTATTCATCTGAGTATAAACCCTCTTTTGGAGAAACTAAATTGTTGGAATTAATATGTCAAAATATTGTGAAATTTTGAATACCAAATTATTAGGACTTTATTAAGCATAAGAAAAAAAAACAGAACTCTGATCAGATACTATTATTGCAAGATATTCATTATTTATCAATTCATGCTGATGTTAATTGATATATATACAGTTTGATGCTATATTGATATGCATGCATTCATTGTTTACATTTTGATTATTCAATTTCTTTGTGTATATTTATTGAGCTGGTCGCTCCGAATTAAATTTATGTTACATATATATAGATATTGAATACGAGTGTGATTATTTGCCAGTGTTAACTACTTTCGTTTCAAACAGAACCAAATCTATTACCAGACTGGGAATTTCAGTCCCAAGATCTGACAGGGGGTGTGGGAGTTGGTGCAATTTTTTCCCCAGAACTTCGGCCGTCGTGTATCAGCCGTAGGGGTCAATCGCGGTATAAAAATGTATTTTATTCCTTTTACTTTTTGCTCAATTTGGTGCCCCTAAGTTAATGTTAATTTGGCGGGCACCGAGCCCCCCCCCCCCAGGATACGTGTTTGTTTATTTACAGTTTTTACCTCTAATAAGATAATTTTGCATGCTTCAAAATGTTATAGTACAGTGAAGGGAGGTGGGAGTTTTTTATCGATAAACCTGAAAAGTGTGCATTCTAAGTTTTTTTTTGGCTATGCTTATAAAGAAAAGAATATTTATCTCATTAAACAATGCGAGCGGGACGCGCAAGCTGAAAATCTTTGATAATATGACCACAAAGCTCAATATTTTGAATGCTATGTGCTGAAAAACAGAATAAACATATCTCATCAAACAAAATAGTTTAGCGCAGAGCGCAAGCTGCAATGCCTGTATATTGACTTAAAATTGTAAGCGTTTTTATTATTATTTGTTGTTATTTAAGTAATAACGAACAGGGTAGGCCTAAGCTAAACAAAACAATCCAAGTGCAGAGCAATAGCTGAAACTGTAAGCACTTTTTGTATTCCTCATGAAAATTTTAATCAGGTAAAAAAAAAAAAGAAGATATATTGACTGGCTTTACTTTTATCTTTATTTTTTTTTACTCCTGTTTTCATCTTTTTCTCCCCTCCTTCCCATTTCTCTTCTTTTCCTTTTCTTTTTCTATTTCCTCTTTTTTTTTTCTTTTTTTTTTGCACTGCGAATAGCGGGGGGGGGGGGCTCGTTCGGCCCCCTGAATTCGCGACAAGGTATACAGTGATTTGCTTGGCATCTTTTGTAATAATGTATGCATATATTAATATGAGACCTGAAATATGAGCATTTTATAATGATAATAATAAAAAATTTAAAAAATAGGTGGGGCTCAATGATATCAAAGCCCCCCACCCCACATAACTCAGCCCCAACCGAGATATAGTAGGATGCCCCCTAATTTCCATTTAAAAAAATAATTTAAAGACATCTGAATTAAAAAATGTTGTCAAAAGATAACTTATACATGAGCGTTTTAAAACAGCTTTGGTGCTCCATGATAATCGACCCATCCAAGACATCCGGTCGGGGGGGAGGGGGGGGAAGGCTCTTATATTTTGAACCCCAACCCCAGATAAAAAAATTGCCAAGAGAAATCTCCAATATGAGCATTTCAAAAACAAATTAGGAGCAGAAGCGGGCGGGGCCTCAAAAATATCGAAGCCCCTCCCCCTCAAACACCGCGGGGGGGGGGGGGAGGCTCCAATGGTAGCCCAATAAGGAATATAGGCCCCTTGTATTATTTTTTTAAAGTTTATAAATACGGAAGACATGAGAGCGCGCAGCGCGAGCTAAAAATATTGTCAAGAGAAACCTGAATACGAGTGTTTTCAAAACAATATCATGAGCAGAAGGGGGGCTCAAAAATATCGAAGCCCCTCAAGCATCGGGGGGGGGGGAGGGGCTTCCCAATGGTAAGCTCCAATCTAGATAGTATTTCCTATGATCCTATTAAAAAAAAATGTCCGAGCGCGCAGCGCGCAGCTAAAATTTGTCAATAGAGACCTGAAATATATTGTTTTATTTAAAAAAAAAAAAAAAAAATGGTGGGAGCCCATGATATCCCAGCCTCTTATGGATTATGGGAGGGCATATGTGTCTTAGTCCCCTCCCCAAAAAAAAAAAATGAAATAATAATAATATAAATAATTTTGGGTTAGTATATTAATCTTGTCAAATAAGATATCATAATGGACCGATCGCCGATAATATACGCTCAAAAATATGGTGGGGGAAGGGGGGAGGGAGCGGAGGCAACACACATAACAATCCTGAAGCATCGAAGACCTACCACACGGTTCGACAAGGGTATCCTTCAATACATGTGTGAGAGATCTCAGTCAATGACATCAGATACTTTTTACTCGTTATGACTATGGAAGTTCTTGTAGCTGACACCTCCATTGTCACACCAACAGTATAGAACCGCCCTAGAATAGAGTTAAAGTTGTCCCCAATCGACCTTTGTTTGGTGTCAGAGCGAGTTGGAGTCTGCCGTGCAGCCAATAAAGAACCTGAGACCAATCAGCTAGCAGAACAGGCCAGCACTTATGAATATGCGCCATACACGAAGGCTGGAAATGCTGGACAACCGTGTGCACGTCCGCAGCAGGGCCTTCGAACAGGGTGGTCATCGAGAAGTGCCATAATTCATTGTGTGAATATCGTGAGTGCCAAGCCCCCAACACGAACCTCCTCAGGACCGTGCACCAAATCTGGATTGCTGACAAGCGCTCATAAGTTGTAAAACATACAGCGTTGTGACCACAGCGCGGCTAGAGCAACAGATTTAGGGACCACAGGTTTGGAATGTGAGACGAAGAAGGCTGACTAAGAATATATGCTACCTAGATATCGTAGAGTACACCATATCAAACCTAGTGTGACCTACAAGAACTTTGCGTGCTGTATGTGAGAATCCCTCATTACGAAACCGAGAGCGTAGACACAAATTAATGGTATAATCGAAACGCATCACAGATAGAACAACATGAGGTCATCCGGACAAACCGATACCTAATGGAGTAACAAATATGAGGATTCGAAAGCAACCTCCGTCTGATCTTAGAACATAATTGAGTAGCCGGAAGACTGCGACAGGAGATGATAAGTATGAGTGGACGTAACACTCTCAATTGATAACAAATGAGCTGATCTTATAACCTACATATATTGCAATGGCGACCACATAAGACAATCTTAAGTGAGTAAGTGACAATATGGATTGTGTAACAAAAGTATGATGTAATTAAGCCCCTCGATCTCACCATCAAAATGAACTAGTGAAGGTGCATCTTTAATAAATTCTCGGTAATTCTACCTCCTCAGGTGAGACTTATTCCATCGGTAAATTGCCGGAAATCAATAAGGTTGTATCGTCGCAATATAGTCTCACGAGACACCAGTAAAATTGACGGGGGTAATTGTCCGGGGGAGGGTTAAGTTTGTGCGCCATGGAGTGAACATACTTTGATCGGTACCTCTTGAGAGCTTTTTTTATCATCCTCTCTCTCTCCTGCTAATTCTCGTGCTCCTCACGGTGCTCTCGTCTGCGTTCTACTTCTCTCTCTCACATCACCTGTTCCCATGAGACGTCTCCGCGACTGCAGCAAAACCGTCTTAAATCCGTCTCAAACCCTTCCAAAACGAGTCTCAAATCAGTCTCTTAGTAATTGAGATACAACCAGTTTCTTCATTCCTTGCTTGTTCAGAGTAGTTATTTTGCAATGATCTTTTCAATCATGTATTATAATTGTAGGCCTATATGTATAATTGTAGGCCTATATGTATAATTTATTTGTACCATAATTATCTCCTTGTTTGTACGCTATCTTGATTGTGTTTAATAAGGCCAATGATATCTCCTTGATAAATACCTGAGGAGGGCTAAATGACATTTTCAACAAAAAAAAAAAAATTTAAATAAAAAAAATAAAAAAATGTATATATAAACACAACACAAAAAGAAAGTTCCCCCTATTTCAAATATCAATAATTATTGAAATAGGAGGAGTTAAAAGAATCTAATTATATGTCCATGTAGGGAATTTAATTAGCTACCAGGGGAGCGAATTTTAGGAAAAATCATGAAGTCATGCTTCAGTGAGCAATGGTTGAATGCAAAAATGTCATTTTTGGAAATTCACAGGCCTAAAATCACAACTTTGATTTAATGATATCGGACCAATTTTCAGATTTTAAACATTTCACGCATCAGAATGTACGCAAAACATGCTTCCAAATATAAGGAAAGGACATTTGCGTAAAATTTCACGGTTGAGTGAGCATGCAGCAAAAAATGCCAAAACTGCGATTGTAACTTCTTTTTCATGGTAAAATTGATAAAATATGATGGGATTGATGTCTAGGAAGAGTGTTTTTAACTTTTGCAAAAAGTTTAAATCAATTCACGGTTGAATGAACACCATAAAATACCATGCGAAAAACACTAAGTAAGTATTCTTTCCATTTTGTACACTCAAAATCATGTGAATTATGTTTTTGTATTATTTTTATGACCGGAGCACGTGTGTACATGATTCTATTGCATTTATGTAAAAATTCATGCTTCAGTGAGCACGTGGCCCTGGAAAACTTATTTTTTTATTTAGAGACCAAAATTAAATTGCTTACTTTGCTTAACCATAACAATTCGTTTGAAAGTATTCATTTGATTTCATTTTCGCAAAAATCCCGATTTTTTTTGCTTCAGTGAACATAAGATATGAGAAAAACATGAAAAAAGGAAGAAAGTTTGCGGCCCTGGCACGGCCTTATGGCACGTCCGATTCTTAATTTGACCTAATCTCCTGTTAGTTAATGACCTCTTAAAGATTCTCTCCAAGTTTCAAGAATTAACTCACAGTGTAACGAACAAAAAATTGACAATGAAAATGGGCAATATATGACTTTTGTTCACTATTGATTTCCCCCATTGACTTTATGTATAGAGTTTGAACAAAAAGTGGACAAAAGTCAAATATTGCCCATTTTCATTGTCAATCTATGTCTCGTCCCCTTTTGCGCACATACCCCCTTTATGTTTTTTCTCTATCATAGTCGACCAAATAATTTCGAATCCCCAAAATACTATCTGATTTTTTGTTCGTTTCTTTGTTTGTTTTTGTTTTTGTTTTGTTTTTTTTCGTTTGGTTGTTTATTATTGTTGTTGTGTTGTGTTTGAATTTTGTATTATTGTTATTTATTTGTTGGTTTTTTCATTATTATTATTATTATTTATTTTTTTATTTTATTTTTATTTTTTTGGGGGGGCGGGGTTGTTTATCGCGGTTGATTTTATTAGCTTGTTTGTACTATTGTACTTTATCTGTATAATAAGTAAACAAACGGTATTTAGACAGTCTACATGTGCATTACGCCCGCCACACTAATGTTACTTTCATGCAACTTGACTCGAGGGATACACTTCAGAATATTAATTTCATTCTAAAATTCAATTCTCCTAACGCCCTTCCACATGTAGGTGAATAGCAGCCTTTCAGTTATAGGACAGTAATTTATGTAATAAATACTAACTTTGAATTTGACATGGTCAATAATCTCATTCAAAATCAAATTCATATCTCACACTCGTTTTATCACATTAAGAGTGTACTCTAGTTTACTGAATCAACGTGACCATCATTCTGCATTATGTAAACAAAGTATGGTGAATTATACTTACTCTAGACACAATACTGCACATTCAACCTTTGTCCACAGACGTGATAAAGCTTCATCATAAAAAGCTGTATGAAAATGTATAACACATGAAGAAGAATAAGCAGAACTCGACAACAGCGAGCTTTATGACAAAATATACATGTACATAGCAAGAAAGCCAATCTATGTTAAGTATCAGTATGTGTATCTGGCATTTGTGAGTCTAGGGGGGAGGACGTATTTGAAAGACTCTTTTAAACTGTGCATGGAGTGCCACAATATAGATCTATCAGGTACCTATAACAAAACTATCCATGTTGAAAAGTGTATAGTCATTTCATTTCTCCAATCTACTCTTCACGTTTTTGTTTGTTTTCCTATTTTATTTATGTATTTATTTATTTATTTATTATTATTATTTATTTTTTATTTTTTAGCCAGCCATATACCACGCTCAATATCATTATGTTCTCATTAAATGGCACAAGAGTTTAATAACACAAACATCGATTAAACCACTTTTTATCAGCACATGTTAAAGCACTGCCTGATGCTATTACCTAGACTTTGACAATGGATGTGGACCTATGAAATAAAGATGTTATGCTCTCAAACTGCATACGCTGAATTTCATTGTACCAAATTACCTCACATGGGTGAAATGTGACACGTGTAATTTTAATTGACGTTGGTGCTTGTTGCACCAATGATCCACAGTCATGTGACTTTCCCTCGAGACCACGACGTATTTACATTATATACTGATATACAGTGGTGGCCAAAATTATTAGAACACCAAGCATATTCAAATGATTTTAATAATTTTCATTCAGTTGACCATTTAAATTCCTATAAAATGGATGGAATGTCTCCAAATATCATCATTATGCTTTAAAAACTAAATAACAAAACCATGTGTTGGGAACTCGCCCCCAAGTCGCCCTTTTTTATGTTACAACACCAATTGAAAAATTAAAAAATCTTGTCCCTTTCAGAATCAAAGTGTCATAACGTTAAACATTTTAAGCCTCTCTCTACTCCTGAGGATGTCAAAAATGGCATTCATAACAACACAGCGTGAAGTAGTTAGGGTACATGCAGGTAATATGGGCCCCCTAAGCTCATTTTCCTAAATTGTATAAAATTACGAAATGAACCACAGTCTAATCTTTGTTTATATGAATCAATAACTACTGCTCTAACTTTTATTGTGAAGAAAAACAATTATCACCAACCACCCTGTCTGCAATATTCAAATGTTGACGTCATTACCAAAGTGCCCATATTACCTGCATGTGCAGGTAATATGGGCACATGTATTTAATGTATGTTTTAAAAACTACAATGACTCTACCATATCTGGAATTTGCTTAAAATGTTGAAAATCATTAACTTTAAGATATAATTTGAAAAATAAGACCATTCAGTAAATGCTTTGACTATAATAATAATAATAATAATAATAGTACATGGGATTTTTATAGCGCCATTTTCCATTTAAATAAAATGCTCAAGGCGCTTTTACAAAGTAATACAAAGAATAGTACACAAGGATGAATGTCTGTCTTCAAGAAAAAACACTGTTGAACAAATAAGACTTAAGATTCGTCTTGAACGTTTCCAATGAGGATGAATCTTTCAGTACCTGTGGAAGTGTATTCCACAGGGCTGGACCGGCATGAGCAAAAGCTCGCTCCCCCATGATTTTTTTGACAAGGGAATTTGCAAAAGACCAGAGGAAGACGACCGTAAGGTTCGTGTGGGTTGGTATTTAATTAATAAAGATCTATTGTACCCAGGGGCTGTTTCATTGATGATATGGCAGACCAAAAGTAGTATTTTGAAATTGATACGTTCTTTTACGGGCAACCAGTGGAGATTTTGCAAAATCGGTGTGATATGACTTCGTCTGCTTGTCAACGAAGCAATACGCGCTGCTGCATTTTGGAGCTTTTGCATTCTCGCAATATGTACGTTTGGTAAGTTATAAAGTAATCCGTTTCCAAAATCGAGGCGAGAAGAAATGAGTGAATGAATAAGTTTCTCTGTTGCAGAACGAGTAAGATATTTCCGGATAAAGCCAATATTGCGCAATTGATAGCGAACTGATTTGCAGATACTAGTGATTTGGTTTGACATAGACATTTGGGAATCTAATACGACGCCAAGATTGCGACATGAAGACGACAAGGGTGCATCATTACCTGAAATAGTAATGGAGTTGACATTTAACTTACTCAAATTTGATTTCGAACCAAAAAGCAAAAACTCGCATTTACTATGGTTTAACAACAAAGAATTTGAATCCATCCAGTCATTAACTTCCGAGATGCAGTTTTCCAATTTGCGCAGTGTTTGAGTAGCTTGATGAGGAAGAAAGGAAACAAAAATCTGAATGTCATCTGCATATACTACTACTACTACTAGATCGAGGGCAGAATAGCATTTAGCCTGTGCCATCTCGGGCTCCATGAACATAATTTCTCCAAACAAATCTATCTTGCATGACTGTTTGTAGTTCCTGGTTGCTAGAAAGTCCAGTATCTTTTTTGAGTACATTCACAAAAGTATCTCGGCAACGTCCTCTTTTCCTGTTGCCTTGCTTTGGTTCCCAAAGGATGAGCGGATTGGCAGAGAGTTCGGGATGTCGCATACAATGACCTGCTAGTTTCAGTCTCCTCATACGAATTTTAACTGATACTCGTGGTAAATTGGCATAAAGATTTACATTGCTTACAAAGTCATACCAACAAACATTGAGCGCTACCCTCAGCATACGTGTGTACACTCCATCCAGTGCTTTTTCCAGTTTGGATGTTAGTGTCCAGGTTTCAGACCCATAAAGTAACACAGAAAAAAGCCTTCGCTTTAAGTTGTCATTTAGTGTAGATTTCCACACTTTCATCATCTTGTGTAAGGCAACCCATGCAAGTGCCCGCCTCATTTTAATGTCATGTTCAGTTGAAGAGATCCATGATCCTAAATATTTAAAGTCATTTGTAACCTCTAATGTTGCCCCATCTGAGGTAGCAATACATATACCTGTATGAGTGCTATTAATTGCCATTGTTTTCGTTTTCCTTGCGTTCACTTGCAGTCCAATACGTTTGCATTCAGTTTCCACAGCTTTCAATAGCTTCCCTGCCTTCACTACAGAGTCTGATAACAGAGCAATGTCATCTGCAAAGCTCAAGTATGTTATCATTACTGGTGGTACACGTCTGCTCTTCCGAGGAAACAAAGTAAATCCAAGTTCCTCGTCCTTACCACTGATGGCTGAGCTCATTGCATAGTCAAGTGCTATGACAAACAGAAAAGGAGCCAGTGTATCACCTTGTAAGACTCCTCTATGTATCTCAAAATAATCTGTCTCTCCATCAGGGGAACAAACCTTTGCGTGGGTGTTCGAACATGTGACACTGATGGCTTGGACCAGTTTCTCTGTGATTCCATATGCTTGCAGTATGTTGAAGAGTTTTCTTCTGTGAATACTGTCAAAAGCTTTTGAAGTCTACAAATGTGATGACTGCTTCTAGATTTCTCTCTCTCACACCTTCAAGTATTCTTCTGAGTGCTAAGACCTGTCCTACAGTTGAGCGATCTTGACGGAAGCCATTCTGAGAGTTTCTGAGGAGAGGATCTACAAATCGTCGAATTCGATTTAAGATCATTCGGTTATATGTCTTTGCCACTACTAGGTGAGCGGCGAAATCCCCAAAGAGGCTTATTTCTTGTACTTTAATGCACCCGACTGGATTAAAGCAACAAGATACCTCATTTTAAAGGAAATTTTCTGAATTTTTCGAAAATGAGCATAAAAGTTGCGGCATCTTGTAGCATCACCATGGAAACTAGCTTCGAATAGGCCACGCCCATTTTTATGACACAATTTATTAATATTGCATTACGGGTCATTCAATTGGCCGATTAAGAGTTTTGGACATTTTGGGGGCTTGCCCTATGTTGAAACCACCATAGATATAGCTGAAAATTGCTCAATTACAATTTTATAAAAAATTGAAGTGAATTCAAAATCAATTTTGTTGCCTAGCAACAGATTTTTGCTTAGCAACCATTTACCCTCTTGCTCAAATGTTGAATTTTCCGATTCCAAATGGCTTTTCTATGTATTTAAAGTTACAAAATCAAACTAATTTAGTTTTAAGGTTGAAATATGTTGATATTGATTGTAGAGGGAATACACAAAAAGAAAAATATCATATAAAGAATGAATTGCAATGCAAAATTTTGTTAAAAATCACCTAACCAAACCCCTGTCATCATGGAAATATGACAAAACTACTGTAAATCTGTATATATTCAACTGTATTTAACAATACTTGTATACACGTAGATAAAAGGGTGCCAAATGAAGGTATATATTGAAAGAAACCAACCATAAAACCCTTTAATCTACCTTAGAAAATACTTCAAACATGACATATTTCTAAGCATCGATGGTAAACAATATGTTGCCTAGCAACCACTTTTTACCTAGCAACCATGTCTGTAAATCTTATTTCGAGCTTAAAACCAGGTAGAACGGGTATATATTGTAATAAACCAACCATAAAACCTTTTACCTTAGAAATATTTCAAACATGACATATTTCTAAGTATCCATGGTGAACATTATGTTGCCTAGCAACCACATTTGACCTAGCAACCATGTCTGTAAATCGTATTGACAGCTTAAAACCAGTTTGAACTTGGGTTATTTTGTTGAGATTTCTAAGAACATGACTCCAAAAGACATTTGGAACTTTATTACTTTAATAAAATTCATTGATATTGTTATTCTTTGAAGATGCAGAAGAAATTTGAACTTGGGTTATTTTGTTGAGATTTCTAAGAACATGACTCCAAAAGACATTTGGAACTTTAATACTTTAATAAAATTCATTGATATTGTTATTCTTTGAAGATGCAGAAGAAATTTCCATAGCAACAACAACATTTTACCTAGCAACCTCCCCTCTGTATCATGCTTAAAGCTTTTAAGCAGTTTAAACTTAATATTCAGTCGTTTTATTTTATCATTTGAATAGTAGGTCGTACCCTATAGTACTATTCATTTGATTGGAATCATGATGTTCGGTTGTTGAGGAATTATAAGTTATTTCCATAGCAACAACAATATTTAACTTAGCAACCGCACCTCTATGCTATGTTTGAAGCTTTAAAGTAGTATAAACTTGGTTATTCTATTGGTGTATTTTACCATTCAAACAGTAAGACTTACATGTATCCCTAATTTATATCTACTTTTGTAGTGTTAAAATGTCATATAATGAATTGGATGAAGTTGCAAAATTTTGTTGTTTAAGAATTAGAAATTTACTGAGCAATAACACATATATAAATTATCTACACCCTCTAAGCAGTTAAAACTTGGTTATTTGGTGGGCGTCTTTTATTTTTTGAATAGTAGGCCTTATATCTTTCGGTGGTGTTATAATCTCTCTTTTCCAATTTTAATGGAATTGCAACATTTTTTATTGAATTAATTATGTTACCAATTAACAAAACATATACTTTTCCCCTCAAAACATTTTAGTTCCCCAATTTGATTTATATACTGTCCGTATTATTGACAGGTATATCAAAGGGCATATTCTAAGACTAGCTATTTATAAAACACAGTCAGTGAGAGTGTCGATTAGTTCGCTCTTGCTTTAAAATTAATATTTTACGTAGCAACTTTACCTCTATGTCATAAAGCTTCTAAGCAGTTTAAACTTTAAACTGGGTTATTCTGTAGGCAACTTTTATTCTCTTAGAAACAGTAGGCTCAAACCCTAAATAGGCCCTACTCTTAAAGTGATATTATCACCTCGTATCATATTGACTTGAAAGGAGTTGCCACTTTTTGTTGCTGAAATATTAGAAGGAATTTCCATAGCATCAACCATATTTTACCTAGTAGCAATAAAAAACATATTTTCATTTTCGCCCAGAAATATGGTGTTAAGTCTTAGAGTGGACAATCCTGACTGAGAGTGATACATGTAGGTCTACTACTTACATTCTGCACATGGGGATGATTATTATCAAATGTGATTAATCCTTATTTGAAATCCAAGACTTTCATCACCATTAGAAGAAATCTGGGGTTGCATATAATGGGTTATACCAAGTATGCTATCTTGATAGAAAGCTACCGATAGGGGTGAATTTAGACAACACATAGCACTAGGCATAGGACTGAACCTTATTTCAATCCCAAAATATTAGATATTTTCCCCTCTTCCAGACTGGTCATTTCAACATCATGACGGCCATTAGATCTCATGTAGGATGTTTATAAATAAAAGATGGCTCTTGATGGTTATGGTTATGAATAAAAGATGGCTGGCCAAAATGGCAAGTGACCACTGAGACCTCAGCTCCAGTATATGTACAAATTCTGTATTATCCGCAAAGTGTTGTCCAAGCATGAGAATATGCCATCCTTATAAGGGTAGATTCGTAGACAGCACTCATCTTGTGTGAGACTCCCTAACCCAGGCTATCCGGATCATTGCATCTGGTTCTGTTAAAATTTGAAGAAATTTATAGTCCACGTGCTTGAGCTGGCTTGTACAAAAATTGTTTCTCTATCTTTTAACATGATTATGAACTACTTAAACATGTGTGATATCAGGTTTAGCATAATATGTATGCAACGAAGAAGCTACAGAACACTGTATCAGGACATGTCTCCTAGAGGAAAACAGGGAAGGACTCCCTCCTGACAACTCCCTTGGACATACTGGTGACAGCTCCCCTGCAGGACGGCTCCTGGGAGGCTATCTCCGCGGAGGACATCCCGAGAAGGACAGCTCCCTCAGAGGACAACTCCCTCCAGAGGACAAATCCTTCCAGAGGACAACTCCCCAGGAGGAAACTCCCCAGAGAACAGGTCCCCCCGAAGGAAAACTCCCCTAGAGGATAACCCCCAAAGGACATCTCACCTCACTTTAAATGCTTTAATTAAGGACAAGATATTTATTTTATGCCAGCCCTTTCTCTTTTCCCTTGTAATATACATGTAATGAATTATTCTAGTGCTTCTAATTACTGTTCTCCAGGAGAACAGGGATAGGCATGGTTAAAGGAGGTTTCACCACAATGATTTGTGGCATAGTTGCTAATTGTTCAAAAGAAATTTTCATCCTTTTGTTCCCAACTTTGCGACGATTGAAGTACACTCAAGAACATAACAAATCTGTAGCATTTTCCGAATGTTATCCTTCTTCATTTCTCAACTTTGCCTTCTACTACTCATCATGTTCGAGAGGACATTAACCTTGGATACCCTTTACTCAGGTCTGCTTAGAAAAGAGAGAGAAAGTGAAATTGTACCGTTCCTCTAGGCGTGGTCATAACATTCTTGCTGTATTGCGGTCACCAATACCGTTAGTCATTACATGGGGAAATGTCCTTTTGGGGAGTTGTCCATCACGGCAGTTGTTCTCCAGGGAATTTGTCGTCCGGAAGAGTTGCAAATTGGGGGAATTATCATCTGGAGGAGTTGTCCATCAGGGCAGATGACCTCCAGAGGATTTGTCCTCTAGGGAGTTGCCCATCAGGGGAATTGTCCTCCAGAGGAGTTGTTCTAAGTGGTAGTTGATCATCAAAGGTATTGCCTCTGGAGGAGTTGTCCATAGGTGAATTGTCCTCTAGATGAGTTGTCCATCAGGGCAACTGTTCTCCAGGGGATTTGTCCTCCAGGGAGTTGTCCCTCAGGGGAATTGTTCTCCAGAGGAGTTGTTCTCCGTCGTAGTTGTCCATCAGAGGTATTGTCCTCTGGAGGAGTTGTCCGTCGGGGTATTATTCTCTGGAGGTGTTGTCCATTGGGGGAATTGTCCTCCAGGTAGTTGTCTACCGGGGAAGTTTTCCTTGGGGGTGGTTGTCTTCCAGGGAATTGTACTTGGGGACCTGTCCTCTTAGAGACTTGTCCTCTGGGGAACCATTCCCTGGGAAATATGTCCTCCATGGGAGTTGTCCTAAGGGAAGTTGCCAAGTGGGATTTGTCTTATGCCTTGATCATAGTTCGTGCTTGGGGCCCGTACGGCGAGTCGTTTTCATATCTTTTCTGCTTTTTTTCGCACGAGATTTACCCCAAGAGCGATTTTGACAGAGACCAGCTGTTGTCTCTATCCCTTTAACCCCAAATCTTTCGTTCCGGGGCCCGTACGGTGAGTAGGAAAATACATTGACCATTACGTACGATTCCCGGCCGGATTCCCTTACGATTTTATGTGCACGATGGAATATTTTCCAGTAGTCATGCTATAAATGTAGGGGAGCCGGGAAGACCGACTGCATGCTCTCGATTTTCCTTGCATTTTTCTGAACCCGGTAGGCCGTAGAAAACCCGTGGAGTCACCAAAGGGACCCGAGGGGGGTCCTACCGGTAGTCCGACGGGTCGCTGCCGGTAACCAGGTGGGCTCCTTCCGTTTTTCAGTCAGTTCTCGAAATAAAATATCAATGGGCCTCTTTCGATACGGTTTCCGTGCGACTCTCCTGCTGCCCCCCGCCATGGCCCCTTAAAGGCTCCTGATCATTATGTACAAGCTAAACTATGTCATGCAATTTATTTTGTTCATTAATTTATTATTATTATTATTATTATTGTTGTTTGTTTGTTTGTTTGTTTGTTTGCTTTTTTAAGGGATCGGGGGGGGGGGGTCTGTCGTAGGAAAGACCACTTTGGGATATTCAGATATTTTGTTGAACAGGTTTGCTTACATAGGCCTATAAGCATCTAATAACGTTTCCCATTTTTTCACCTAATACTGGATATTAAATAGGTGTTCAAATGAAAATGTGCTTTTTATCAAATTCGTCTTTCAACTATAAGTTTTATGGATAGTCTAATTTATTTATTTAGATTTAGGGCAACAAAATTTAATGGAAAACAAAATGGAAAAAATTCTAGGGGATCGAGCTCGAGTCCTCTGAATGAGAGTCTGTGCTTCATACCACTTGGCTGTTATTGTTGATACCGAAATCAAAATTCCTAATTTAAAAGAACCAAACTAGGATATATTAGTCTATGTTCAAGGCCGATTTTAAGCAATACATTTGTAAAGAGTCCGGAGCTATCCTACGGAAAAAGAATTGGGTGCAGCTCTTACAAAAATTGTGAAATCGACTGATGCTATACGTCATCCGGGCCCGGAACTGGGTATGTTATCACGCCTTTAGGGGAAGTTGTCTTGTGGGGGAGATATTCTAGAACCGCCGGGCAGGATGGTCTATTTCAGACCATATTATCAGGCAAAATTTGTGTGATTTGTATAAAATATATTTGTTGTTGCTGGGTAAAATATATTTGTTGATATGGAAATTCCTTCTAATACTTCAAGAACAAAAATTCCGATTGAATTAATATGATACGAGGTAGAAATATTACTATAGGAGTATTTAGGGTATGAGCTTACTGTTTAGAGAATAAAAATTGCCAACAGAATCGCAGTTTAAACTGCTTGAACTGCTTAAAAGCTAAAATTTTTAAGTAGAGTATTTATCTTAATGTTAATTCTTCATCACCAAAATGTTGGATTTCCAATTGACAAGACACCTACTAAATAACCAATAACTTGCTTAAAGAATTTCAAGCATGATATATATAGATATGTGGTTGCTAGATGAATTTATTATATGAGGTTTTAACATGACAAAAGTATATAATTTAGGGATAGGGCTTGCTCTTTTAATAATAAAAGATGCCGACAAGATAACCAAGTTTATACTGCCTTAAAGATTTAAACATGGCATAGAAGTGCGGTTGCTAGGCAAAATGAGGTTGTTGCTGTGAAAATCACTTCGAATTCCTCAATCAAATAAATAATAGTATACATCGGGTAACAACTACTATTTAAATAAATTATACTGACAGAATATTAAGTTTAAACTGCTTAAACGCTTTAAGCATGATCTAGAGGGGTAGTTGCTAGGTAATTTTTTTTTTTTCAAAGGATGACAATTTCAATCATTTTGATACAATAGATTAAAGTGTTACGGTTGTATCTTTTGGGGTCCTGTTTTATAGAAAACCACAACAAAATAACGCAAGTTCAAACTGGTTTAAAGCTCTAAATGATAGTTACAGACATGGTTGCTAGGTAAAATGTGGTTGCTAGGAAACATGTTCACCATGGATGCAAAGAAATGTGTCATGTATTAGTTTTTCTTAGTTTAAAGGATTTATGGTCGGTTTCTTTCAATATATACCAGTACAAACTGGTTTAATGCTCTAAATAAGATTAACAGACATGGTTGCTAGATCAAATGTGGTTGCTAGGCAACATAATGTTCACCATGGATACTTAGAAATATGTCATGTTTGAAATATTTCTAAGGTAAAAGGTTTTATGGTTGGTTTATTACAATATATACCCGTTCTACCTGGTTTTAAGCTCTAAATACGATTTATTTTTACAGACATGGTTGCTAGGTAAACAGTGGTTGCTAGGCAACATAATGTTCACCATTGATGCTTCGAAATGTAATATTTGAAGTATTTTCTAAGGTAAAGGGTTTTCATGGTTTGTTTCTTTAAATATATACCTTCATTTTGCACCCTTTTAACCCTGTGTATACAGAATAGAGTTAAAGGTAGTATCAGCCTTTTCCACAAATTGCGAAAACTAATGCAACTTGGCATAACTGTAGAATATGATCGACCTATAGTGTCTATTCAATCTTACTGTCATAGGTTGCCTAGATCAGTAATACGAAACAAAAATCTGACTACCAATCTTGACCAGCTCTCCATCAACATCGTTGATATTACAGCGCGTGCAGCACGGACCGTACACAGCAATATACACACGGCGCATCAGCGTGCATTATTCTCTGCGCTAACGATCAGCGGTTCGCACCGTACGGTATATTTTTCGAGGTTCGAAAAAATAGGAATGAATTTTGATAATCACAATATAATGACAAATATACACATTTAAGCTTAATCATGTTGTGGGAAGATATAGTCATTGGTATACTACTTTATCCTCTAAAATCTAGAAATTTAATATTTTTGCCTGCAAAAGGCTGACACTACCTTTAAATACAAGTGATTATATACGTAGATTTGACATATTTTCATGATGACAAGGGTTTGTTTGACAATAATCTGCGTTACAATTCATTGTTTATATGGATTTTTTTCTTTTGTGTCATCCCTCTACAATCCATATCATTATATTTTCAGCATTAAAACTAAATTATTTTGATTTTATTACTTTAAAAACATAGAAATTGCATTTAGAATAGGAAATTTCGACATTTGTGCACGCGGGTAAATGGTTGCTATGCAAAAATCGGTTGCTAGGCAACAAAATTTATTTTCAATTTACTTCAATTTTTTATAGAATTGTAATTGAGGAATTTTCAGTTATATCTGTATTAGTTTCAACATAGGGCAAGCCCAAAAAATGTCCAAAACTCTTCAACAGCCAAGTGAATGACCCATACTTTAATTTTCATGATTTTTGTCATAAAAATGGGCGTGGTCTATTCAAAGCTAGTTTCCATGGTGATGCTACAAGATGCGGCAATTTTTATGCTCATTTCCGAAAAATTCGGAAAATTTCCTTTGAAATAAGGTATCTTGTTGCTTTAATCCAGCGGAGCGGTGTGATTTTTTTTCTTTTCTGATTATTTTTTTTGAGTTTATAAAAAAACATGCTAGGTCTATCTTCTCCAAATGTGGCCTTCTTGCCGTCCTCACGCTATGACACTACAGAGCTCAGGCTTATTCCACGATAATTATCTACCTTTGTTAGATTCCCTGACTTTGGTATTGGGATAATATTAAGGGTAGACCAAACACCTGGTAGCTCTCCTTCATCATATGCACGGTTTATAATTTCAGAATTAGTTCATCAATGGAACATAATTTATCACTTCAGGTGTTACACCATCCTCACCACTGCTTTTGTTGCACTTTATGCAATCCTTTGCTTTCTTATACTCGTCCATTGAAAATGGACCAATGGGATGAGGTGGGCTCTTCAAAGATGATGGATGGTAGGTAGCCCATTGTCTTCAAATTGTTCTGGAGGGCTCCCTAACAGATTCTTGAAATGGGTATACCAAGTGTTAATCCTATTCTGTACGGTTTTCACCATGTATCCTTGCTGTTTGTGTAGCCTTTCTACCAGAGAATGATTGATAAGTTTCCAACTTAACCATATGTGTAATTGTCAGTTGCTTGTTCTATCTGGGTTACTTTCTGCAGGAGATCTTGTTGTTCTAGGTAAGCATATTTTTGGTACAGATCTCTCTTTCTTTCTTTTATATTCCTCCCTTATATGACCATCAGGGTCGTCTTTGGCCTGCTCATATGCTTTGTAAGCATCTTCATCTCTTCTCTTGCTCTAGTATTGATGGGTCCATGCTGTGCACTTTGCGTTTTACCTTGGGTATTTGTCTCAGGCAGGTATTTGCTGTTTCTTGGTTTGCCTCAACAAAGTGCTCGTAAGTTTTTGAAATCCCATCATTTGGTTCTTGAAGGACTTTGAAATCTGTTTGTTTACTCAATTGCTAATCTTTCCTGCAGTGACGAATCACCAAAAAGTTCTTTCCATAAGAACCTATTCTTCTTCAATTTACTCTTACTCGTGATCGTAAGACTGAGTCTCACTCTTGCAGTAACAACTCTGTGGTCTGATCCTAAATAGCAAAAGATCCATAAGCTCTCACAATTTGTGACACTCTTTCGCCATTTTTGTCTGGTGAGTATGTAGTCAATCTGGTGTGTTGTTTTCATTGGGTGACATCCAGGGTCCACAGCTTCCCACTTTTCTTCTGAAATTGGTATTAGTGGCAAGTAGTTGGTAGTCCCTCCAATAATTCTAACAAACGCATTCCGTTGTCGTTTGTTCTGTTTTATTATGGGAAAAGAAGACATCATTAGGGCCAAGTCTAGCATTAAAATCACCCCAATACAACAAGGAAGTTATGTCAGAGGTACAGATTCAATTGTTCCTCTGAGTTTGTTGTAAAAGTAATTATTGTCAATATTATTTAGCATATTCACATGGTGCGTATGGCAACAATTACAGTAAGAGCTGGGTTTCCCTGAAAAGAGGCCTTGATGATCTGCTTGATATGCGATCAACACCAATCAGCGCCGATTGTGCTACTTTCCCAATGACAATACCAACTCCCCCATTTGCCTGCTTGTACATCATTTCTCCAGGCTGATGCTAGTGTATAGTTGATAGCCAAGTCCTGCTTTGCAAACATTTACGTTGTCACTTAGCTCAGGCCTGTGTACTTGTCTGTGTTCTTGATTCCACATATTCTATGTTATACTTCTTCATATTCCAAAACAGCTCGTCAGTTTTTAAACCACGTTCAATGTTCTGTGACACGTGGTGCTGTAAGTGTCTGTATATTAAATGATGCTAGTTGAATGGTCTTCTTACACCTAAGTACTGCCATAGGTCTCTGCACATATCAGTCGCCCCTCCCAGCAGGGTTTAAGGATACGCCGTCATGATGTTCGACGGGCGAACGTGCAGAAGTCCGTAGCTTCATGATCCTGCGGACTCCCCGTCCGCTGAGATAGGATTTGGTTGGTTGTTGCTGTTCATTGATTTTCCATCTTAGCTGAATTCAGGCGAGGGTCGCTACTCCTCTCGCCAGTGAGCTATGGGAGGTAGAGGTCGCTCAAGCCTCACTCTGGGTACAAAAGTCCCAACCCAAAACAAACAAAAATCTGAATGTCATCTGCATATAGATGATAAAGAACAGAATGACGTTGAAAAATAGTACGAAGGCCGGTAAGATAAATTGAAAACAAGGTGGGCCCGCCGACAGAGCCTTGGGGTACTCCACATGCAAGTAACGTAGAGGAAGATGTTAGACCATTCAAAAGAACAGACTGTGAATGGCTTGAAAGATAAGATTCAAACCATTTCAGAGCCTGACCCTGAATACCTAGACTCGCCAGATTATTGACAAGTATTTTGTGGTCGACAGTGTCGAAGGCCGAAGACATATCTAAGAGTACCATAGCCGTGACAGATCCAGAATCCATTTCTCGTAAGATAAAACTTGAAACATTAATGAGTAGTGTCTCTACACTATGGTGCGGGCGGTATGCTGACTGTAAAGGATCAACTAAATTATGTTCAAGTAAATAATCTGTTAATCTAGAAAAAACAACTCTCTCCAAAATCTTGAACAGGAATGGAAGATTACAAACAGGTCGATAATTCTTAAGGCATTCACGATCCAAAGAGGGTTTCTTTAGCAATGGGCGAATGAGACCCGTCTTTAGAACTGAAGGCACAGTCGCTTCATCTATGCTAAGATTTACAATTCTCGAGATAATTGGTGCAAATGTGTGTGCACAATCTTTTAAAAGAATGGTAGGGACTGGGTCTAATGGACAAAATTTCGGAGGCAATCTACGAAGAAGGGAAAGAATTTCATCCGAAGTAGAATATCGGAAAGTTTCTAATCTAGAAGGGGTGACATGTTCAAGTTGTACAACATTTGGATTAAGACCATCTCTTATCTTTTTAACCTTTGATTGAAAGAATTCAACAAATGATTCTGCCATGGAATTACCATCAACATGTGTAGGTAATGGTGAAGGTGGTTTGCGATTCAGTAGTCTGTTGGCGACATTGTAGAGCTTCTTCTGATCAGATCCACAATCTTCGATGAGTCTCGTGTGGTATGCTCGTTTTGCACTGGACACAAGGTAGTTGACACGGTCTCTCTGAGTACAAAACAGCTCTGGGTCCATATGACGCTTTCCGTTCACGCGCCATTTTCTCTCAAGTCTTCGTCGCTCCTTCTTGGCTCTACGAATGTCGATGTTATACCAAGGACTATCCTGATGGGACCTCACTTTACGGGTCTTGGCTGGTGCGTGAGAGTCAAGTATATATTTCATTGTTATGTATTTTGTATATTATTTCTTTTTAAAAATATTATTTAAATATTATTTTCATTATTAACAAGTCAATATAGGCCTACAATAAGTTATTTATATTAATTATATACTGTGAATATACCCCAAAAAAAAATCGTAGCAAAGAGATTGATGCCTCATCCCAATACTAAGTACCAGAATCATTTCCGCCATTTTGGATGTCCCATATTACCTGCACTAATGTTGCTGTGTCAGTCAAGCATTCAATGCCACATTGCACCCCTTCACTAAAACAAATTGACCTGTACACGCTAGTATGATCAAAATGAAACTATAAGCTTACTAAATATACAAAACAAATGAGGTTACCCCCTCAAACACTCTTTCACCATTACATTCTGTGAAATATCAAAGTTTACATCAGGGTAAGAAAATGCCGTAAGTTGTATCTACCTTGTTGGTTTTCAGCTATTTGCTCAGAGAAATATCGGCATCAGATGCTCTCACGACGATATATTTTCGTATACAGTTCATATGAACAACATTATGGGGCTCACACCGGTCACCGGTCACCGGTCGACGGTCACGACATGATTTGCTTGAGGTGGCCCATATTACCTGCTGGCCCATATTACCTGCATGTACCCTACATCTTGTGTGGGGATTTTTCATTTATTTTTGAAGGAGCCCAAATTTTTAATTCAGTGCCCCTATTTAAGTCCTTTGTTCCAATGACCCTTAATATTTCGACATATTTGAATTGCTCATGAAATTTCCTTTTAAAATATACATTTACAAGGAGTGTCTTCATTAAATTAAAAAAATAGTCTTAACCTTCAATGGGCATGGTTATTTTGGTCATCTAACCGCCAAGGGTGGGGGCGAATCCACCCTCCCAATTCGACCAAATTTGCTGAAACTTAAATTTATTTGAGGTATATTAGAATAAATAAGCCTGCTAAGTTTCATACTTCTACCTCAAATACTTTTTGAGCAATAGTCATATGTAATTGGCATTTTACTTTTTTGCATTTGGACTACATGTTTAATACACAAGTCTATAGGGAAACCAAAAACGCATAGCGGAACTAAATTTAATGCTGCACATTACCAGATGATCGAAACTATACAAATTTGGTATCAACATATACGTAAGACCCCATGCTAAAGAGTCATGAAAGCTCATGGCACACAAAATATATCTTTAATCTGATTTCGGCAAATGAACTAGGGCATTGATAATCCCATAGACTTTGTGTAGGTTCAGGTGTTCTACTAATTTTGGCCACCACTGTACATGTACCTCGAATAAAAGTTAATTATATCTTGCTAATAGAGGAAGTCATGATTCGAAATACGTTTATCTAGTTGCACCCTTTTGTTTCTTGATGATAATATCCTACCGCTATATGAACATGGAAAAAAAAAACGAAACAAGAACCACCGTTGTATATATGACTCGCCTTGTCGATTGACAAACAAGAATGACATAATAACGATTAACTGCATTTTAAAATTTACTTTTTAGAATCACAAAACAATGAATGGACGTGCAATGTACTGACCGAAATAGGCTTCGTTAATTACAGATATAGAATCCGTGAGATAGTGCTCTTGAGTCTCAGTAGATGATCTCTTCTCTACGTCGTCCCCGTGAAGAGCTCGTCTCAGGTTAGAGACTATATCAAACTTATTGAAAGCAGAAAGCCCTGGATGACATACACCAATGACAAGCTTCTCTGGAAACACCACTCGTTCATCATCGCAAGGTTTGGCTTTGCCTGGTTTATAGGACAAGATTTCAGCTCGCAATTTAGAAATCTTCCTCTCAATGTCAGAATTTGAAGTCGCCATTTTGAATCACCCCTGCCTGTAAGCTAACATGATGAACAGAAATACAACCTATTCAAGCAGGTACAGTGGTAACAGCTCTTCGAGTCTCCCTTTCTTTACTCAAGATAACCGCAATAATATTTGGTCTCAAAGGGCATTGATAGGTTATTCATAATTGCACTGGATGGATTGCATGTGCATTCAAATTAATTGCAGTGATTTATGAATTTTTAGTATAGAGATGGTCCAAAGTGAGCGCATAAAACATGTAAGAACAAACACATTAAAAGTGTCAGTTTGATAATAACCTTTTAATAATAAAATCACTGTTATCATCTTACGCTTATTTATTCCATATTTCTCATCAATGACAGATACATGGTTTGAGGCAATAGATAATGGTCAGCTTGTATGTGCTGTGTTCTTAGATCTTCGACGTGCATTTGATAGCGTTTATATCAGTATCTTGTTAACTAATCTGAAATCTATGGGATGTTAAATAAAAGACTTTCGAATGGTTTAGCTGGTATTTTAGATTTGAGGCTTCAACGTGTTCAATATAAACAATCCACTTTCCGGGGGGGGGACACAAAAACAATATGAATTGGAGTACCCCGGGGTCGATTTTGGCCCCATTTCTTTTTCTCATCTTAATTAATAATTTGCTAGATGTTATACAAACTGGCCAAGTTACAATGTACGCCAACGATATTACATTTTTCAAAAGTGGCACTAATCTATAAGAAATAAATGTAAAATGCAAGAAGTAATTAATGCAGTAAATACATGGTTAAATTCAAAATCAATGTAGATAAGACCCACATGAGGCATGGTATTAGGTACTAAACGGAGATTAAACAAGTATGATTCATTATAAGTATACGTGTGGTTCAGTAATCTCTATGTAGTTTAACGGTACTGTAATCGGAGTGTCTAGGAGTCATCATAAACCGCCAATAAATTGCTCTGATATGACCATGTTTATTATGTTTGTAAAAAGGTGTGTGCTGCAATAATATATTATTGCAGTATTAAATTGAGCGAAACCGTATGTTGATGTACATTGGCGGCGATCCCGGTGGGGACGGGGGACGTGTCCCCCCGCCCCCTCGATTTTTAAAGCTTAACATTTTCTTATTTAATGATCAGCTAGTGGACCATTCTTGGTCACGTGTGTGACCGAAATTATGCAAAATCTTGACTTTAATTGGCTATAACTCTAACAACTTTAAAAATTTACTGATTTAATGTTTATAACATGCTAATATATTTTGTTGTCTATCATTTGTAAATATTTTTTGATATTTACAATATGCATGTTCAAGGTCTGGAATCTCTTACATAGAATAACAATTGAATGTAACGTGGATATTTATGTATTACAACGATCTTTAGAATGAAAGTTCTTGAATTTATTCATTATAATGCATTTTCAATCCCCACAAGCTTCACTGATCCATATTCACATTTATTTTTAATTATGGGACTTCAACATGTACATTGTTAAAAAAAACCACAAAAAAAAACATGTATTTATTTCCAACGAAATGCAAATTACTTTGTAAACATGTTTTCTTTGGTATTTACTATCGTGCTCCTCCTATACAGT
>CALNVZ010002385.1:66891-83518 GCA_940671915.1 Paracentrotus lividus | reverse complement strand
ACTTTGTAAACATATTTTCTTTGGTATTTCTGTCGTGCTCCTCCTTACTGTTATAGCACTCTTCATCAAGATCTTCCAACTCAAAACTATATTGATTTGCTTGTCTGTGCATGATGGATTTGACATTCAGTTAAGTATTTGCATATGCATGGCAATTTTGTGATTCGTACTAATCTATACAATACAAACTTTGCTTTGTAAATTCCAAGAAGTACATTTACTCAGGCAGTCTGGTCATGCATGATGACCATCTTGCTAGTAGTCTGGAATCTCTTAACATACAATAACAATTGAATGTAACATAGGTCTTCCTTCTTGTACACAAAAAAGGGCGTTGGCTGAGAGCTTCAGTCATTTTTTGTTTTGTTTTTTTCATATTATTTGCACAAAATTGAGACGAGTATGATTGCCTTGCGCAATCGCATGTACTCTGTTTTTATGTCTGGCTTTGTGCCGTTCTTGTCCTGTTTTCTGTTTTGTGTGTGTCTTGTTTTGTCTTCTTAATTTTTTTTCCTTCTTTTCAACACAAATTTGATATTCTGGGAACCTTAATAACAAGCTTTGCTTCATTGGTTTCCATCGCAATACAGCCTCTACTTAATAATTCATTTTGATAAGTTACATATTGGATATTGTTACAAATGTATTTTGTATTTTGACTATATCTATGTAAGCTTAATTTATCTTATTCACTGATTGTTTTGTTCTGTAAATTATTTTTGCTGTATTGTGGAAATAAATAAATGAAAATGAAAATGAAGGTCAGAGGTCAAAAGGAGTGGGTCACGTGTGTGACTTCACAGAACGGCATGATTTTGAAAGTTCAATTTCATTTTGAAATTCCTGTGAGTTTTAAAATGATGAAATGTTCTTATTGCTGTGAGATATGCATTATGGACCTGTTAACCAAAAAATACCACTGGATAGGAGTCATCTCTGAAATTTCTTTTTTAATCTTTTATTTTATATCGTGATGTCGGGTCACGTGTGTGACATTTTAGTGGGTCACGTGTGTGACCTATGGCAAATTGTACATAGAAATTAATATATTATGTATTATGCAATAAATGTACATTTTGAGCAATTACTATATCCGCTGTGGTAAAAATTTTGATGAACTCAACCCAAGTCAGTGGGGTGTTTTGGTAGCTGTCAAGACTGGGGGAGGGGCGGGTAGGGACGGGGGGCCATGATGCCCCCTATAAGATCTTGGCTGTTGATCGCGCGAGCGAGCCGAAAATTTGCATGATGGTAGTGTGTGATGTAACTACAAGAAAGCACTGTTAATTTTCCCATAATAATAATAATTTATTTTATATGAATTAATTATGCTAATTTACGCATTGTATGAAGTCATAATTTTTGTTCTAATTGACAAACTACAGCTTCTGGAATGCTAATTTTGTGTTTGCATAATCTTTATATGATTCCTAACAATTGTATTTGGAAAAAATTTGATATCGAACTAAATTCCTTATGTATTTTATTGTTTTATGAATTTCTTATGTATTTCCTTGTTTTGTTTCGACCATTTGTTTTGTTTGTCTGTTTGTTCTTTTTGTTGTTTTTCTGTTGTTGTTTTTTCCCAAAAATTATTGCAGAACCATTTTGGAGCATAATAATGCTAAAATAGATTAATTTCAGCTAATGAAAGTGAAAAATAATCAGAATTTATGACCACCCCCACCCAGCGGGTCACGTGTTTGACCAATTTGTTTGCTAATTAATAATCAAATTAAAACTTGTCATGGATTTAAATTTAGTGAGATGCAAGGTACATTAAATCTAGCTTTGATGAAATAATTATAATAATACCAGAGCCATGGTTAAGACGGGGCTTAACACTTTTTGTGTTTTCTGTTTAGGCCTACTTGTGTGTGACATTTTGAGGGCAGTTAATTTCCAGAGTTGATTATAATCAATTTAACAACATTATTTTTTGGGGTTAGATGAAAAGGAATAGAGGTAAATAATAATATAATGACAGTAATCCAAGTAAGGAAGTCAGCATATCCATTCCAGTCAGGGTTAAAATAATGATATTTTATTTACCGTTTTTCCATTTAATTATCATTTATGTTAATTTATGCAAATGAGCATGAACAATTGCAAAAATCACGAAAAAACATCAGTTCATGAAATTTTAGACATTGCTCTATTTGAATATGCAGCTTAAAATCAAAAAGCAAAAATGTATTTGTCCCCAATAGGTTCACTTTTCAAAGAATGGCCGAATAGCCTGGTCCCTTTTTTTTAAGGCATGACCATAGTTGGTCACACACGTGACCCACGGGTCACGTGTGTGACCAATTTCAAAGTTGATTAATAACTAAATTAAAAGCTGTCATGACTTCATATTTGGTGAGATGCAAGGCACATTATATCTAGCTTTGGAGAAAAAATTGTAATAATAATAGAACCATGGTTTTCGGGGGGCGTTAACTTTTCGTGTTTTTGGGTCACGTGTGTGACATTTGATGGCAATTAATTTCTTTAGTTAATTATCTTAAAACAATCAATTCAACACCATTATTTTTCATTTAAATTTAAAGGAATGAAGTTTAAAAAGGGTATAATGACAATAATCAAAGTAAGGAGACCAGCATATACAATCAAGTCAGGGTCAAAGAAATGATATTTTACGTACCATTTTTCTATTCATATTTTTTCCATGTTAATTTATGCAAATGAGCATGAAAAATTTGTAAAATTAAGATAAAAAATGCATTTCATGAAACTTCAGACAATGCTCTATATGAATATGCAGCTTAAAAACAAAAAGGACAAACTTTATTTTTTCCAAAAAAGGTTCACTTTTCAAAGAATCGCCCTAGTGAAGCTAATAAAAGGGCAAAATTTATATCAAATACAATGCTAAATTTTATTATAAGGCAACATTTTTGGCTCGCGCTTCGCTCTCGCATACATTGTCATTAGTTTCTGCATAATGTGCGAAGTAGGTCATTCTATTCCGAATTTTGAATATACAATATTATGATGGGGTGACCAAATTTCAAAAATATTAAGTAATGCTACATTCCATCAACAATTACTTATATTTTACACAGAATCAACGAAAACTATAAATACCAATCAAACGGCAAAATTCTAAACTCCGAATCGCCGAACAAAGAAGTGAAATAGGTCAAAGGGTTTTGACGATATCGCGATTTCAAACTTCTGTGTCGATCGAACGATCGCGCATTCTGCTGAAAAAGTCAGGAAAACAGCGAAACCTTAAATCCCGCATGGGCGTTTGACAAAGATTTATCAAGAAATTCCATAAAGGAAAGAGAATTACAGTAACTGTAAGTCAAAGTTTCATAGAACTAGATGATATTAATATCATCTTACAATTTTGATGACATTAAATCGGAAAGAAGATGATTTCCAGACTCTTGTCGGGAAGGTCGGATTGTTCGGAACGGACACGCAATTTTCCGATATTTGGTCAATAGTTTCACAATTCGATGAACCGTACCATGACGAAAGTTTGGTTCTTAATCTATTTTGGGTCCCTCTTTCTGATGGTGCTATCAGATTTTCACGATAGTGATTACTTTTTGAGATATTCGATGTGCGTGAACTTAGGTCACGCGCGAATTATGGTCACACCACCATACACGTTACAGTTAGATGTATTTTGCTAATGTCGTTTTATTTATTATGCATGTGTCATTCAGTTTTTAATATCAATTATGACAGTGAAGCATTGTGATCATTTTCCCCTTTCTTTTATAGAGTGCATGCTGTGGGTTTGAAATTAGTTATAAATTGTACAGCTTTATTCAGTACTAATATACATCAGAAGGAGAAATGTGAAACTACATTATTCAATGTAGTACTTTATATGTTTTATATTTAGGTACGGTTTAGTAGCTACAAGCCGGAGTTTAATGTACTGCTTTATTACATAAAGAATATTTTAATGGAACAACAATCATGCCTCTTATTACAGAAACTTAAATTGTAAAATAAAGAAAATTAATGGATTCTTCGTGAAAAAAAAAGGTTATTAAAGGGATTTAGAGGCTCTTCAGCTTTTAGAAATTCAATTGTATGCAAAATTAAATTATCTAAATACTCGAAAGCCGTATTTGAAATCGAGATGTGTTATATTCAAATTAAAGGAGATTATCTCTTCTCCACAGCTAAGCGTTAAGCCCCTCACCAGGCTTACATCCTTATTTGGTATTCTAATTAAACCAGATGTAATTCGGAGACGGTAGAAGGAGACAGGACATGAAAAATATAATTATCCTCCTTAATCAGAAGTATCTCAGAAGACAATTGTTACGTCTTTTCATTTTCCTCGAATTATTATGCTTGTGAGAAACAGAGAAGTACCATTTATCAATATCCCTTGCAATTATTACTGAAATATAATCATGCATATTGACGAGTCCTGTGAAAAACTGCATCATCCTTTGAATTTTCATTCAATGTCTTTTTAAAAGTGAATCAGCATAATATTTATACTCGCGACTATTATTCCTCATAATCAAAAACATAATTTCGTTGTAAGACCAATATTAAAACGCATTCTGAACCGCGTGGGAATAGCGCTCAAATTGTTTTTTGAATTTTATTCGTTCTTGTTCGATGATTTCCTTGATTACTGACGTCTATCATCGGGGCATTACATTATTTCATCACAATTATAATTATGATCATGGAGATACTTTTAGAAAAACTAACGACTTATTATATCGCCATCTCTCAGCCTCTCGTTCTGTAGTTTCATCGTGGTCTTATGAACGGCTGGAAACCATCACCACAGTTATTATAAGGTTATGAATCTTAAAGTGTTTGTCTAAGAGAAACAAACACTCATAACTCTAATGGCTTTTAGAGCCGCATCATCTCATCGGTCTGTTACCACCTTGAATGCATCATCTTGTCTTGTCTGATGGGGAGGGGGTCTGGGGCATTTCCCTTCCCCATCCCTGTCTCATTATCATAGGAGATGAAGGGGTTCTGAGTGCATTATTCCTGTATATTACTTCAGATTAATGTTGGTGATGGGGAGGGGGTCTGGGGCATTTCCCCTCCCCTTCCTTGCCTCATAATTATTGGAGGTTGAGGGGTCCGGGTACGTTATCCCTGTTTATTGGAGCTGGTTTGAGATGGGGAGGGGGTCAGGAAGCGTTACCCCCTCCTTCCTCCCTATCTCATTATTTTAGGACTTGGTGTGAGTGCATTACTCCTTCATTATTACTGTCGTCGGTTGGGAGGGGATCCAGGGCATTGCTCTTTTAGTGTAGGATGTGGGTAGGGGTCTGGAGCGTTATCCCCCTGATAAAGAATGATGTGATTCATTATTGTCGCGGCTGGTAGGGGATTTTGCACGGTTCCAAAATGTATGATACCGAGTATATTTTAATGATTAAAAAACATGTTGTTCACCTCCACCGTTGTTTCATGATGAAATTTCTTTGTTTTGCTGTATGGATGCGGTTTGTTAAATCGGAAACTACCCACAGAGTATGCAAAGCAATTATTATCATACATGTATATTTGTATCAACAATTCCCCAACAAATTTGGTGAAAATTCCAAACAAGCAAACACAACGACAACAAAGCAGGATATTTTTTGGCGAGTTTTTCTCCGACTTCTGTCAACAATGATGGAATGATATTCTGCAGGCAATAATCTCCATGAACCGAACTACACGTACGGTGGGCAATCGTGTAACCTCAACCTCTCCCCCTCCCATTCTAGAAATAGAACCCACCGCTGCCACTCCATTAGAAATCACAGACTGAGCTGAGAATAAACGAGCCAAGAATCGCTTGTTTATCATCACACTATGATCATCTAGAAGACAAGATATGAAAACATCCAGATTTATTGGACAAAAACCACGTCTTGATTTCTTACTTCATTCTATTATGTCTGCCCTTATTTCCCATTACCTCCATGATCTACAATATTTCTATTGTCTACTTCTTTTTCACTTTAATCTTCACAACGCCGTTAGGACAACATTTTAGATATTGTACGGATTGAAAGGCAGATGAAGAAAAATAGAATTTAAGATATTGGCTTCCTATGCCGGCATATAATTATGACGAACTAAATGTAGAACTAAATACTAGTAAGCGTTTTAAAGTTTGTCAATTTTTAAGACTATTTAGAGTTTGTATGGATCTATTTTCAACAACAACCAAAATAAATCTGACATTTGATTCTTTGTTTTTAAATATATATTTTCGTCATATCACTCTGAGTCTTCAATCTTTCTCAGTGAAATTACTGCGAGAATACTCTGAGAACACTGAAAACCTAAACGGGTCGACCGACTAGCTTAAAAGCTAGTCGTAGTGATGCCCAGACTGACTAGCTTTAAAGCTAGTCGGTCACGACGGACTAGTTTTCCTCCAACACAACCCGGTTATTACGGACTAGCTTTAAAACTCGTCCGTCTCTACGGACTAGCTTGAAAGCTATTCCGTCAAGTTAGTCCGTCAAGACGGACTAGTTTTAATGCTCGTCGGCCACGACGGACTAATTTTAAAGCTCGTCCGTTGTGACCGACTAGTTTGACGGACTAGCCTAAAAGCTAGTCGTAGTGATGCCCAGACTGACGAGCTTTTGAGCAGGACTAGCTTTACAGCTAGTCGGTCATGGTGTAAAAGCTAGTCCGTCGCGCATTTCTGCCGCGATGTTCTTGCTGCTGTCTTGACAGACTAGCATGACGGACGAGGTTAATATGGCTTCCCCACTGGTTAGAGACGTCAAATCTGAAATATTAGAAGACATTATAAAGATACGATTAAAAACACGCATTTTGTCACAAGAATTTGAGCAAAAAGAATATAAATTAAAAAAAAAAAAATAAATAAACATTTTATTATGATGATATAAATCAGAAGACAGGAATTAATACAGGAGGCACAATTAGTTAACATTATGGCAATTATCAAATAATGGGGGCACGGGGCCAGGAGTCGCCGCCATAGCTTGCATCATCATGACTTTTTGTTGTAGGCCTACCTGCTTTTGCTTTTTCGGGGTATGACTTGTCCTTGAGAGCCACTTCAGAATCCCAAAGTCGCGCCTCTAATCCAATATTCTTTTATTTCAGATACAAGTAAGCTAAAAGAAAAGTGGCGCCTATATTTATTATTAGAATTAAATTTCAATTTTCATAATTTAATGTGATTGTTACTATCGTTGTAAATACACACAATTTATAAATTGATTTGGCAAGACATAATTTTTCGCGTTGGTGAATAGGGGAGACTGGGGTAATTATGGCCCTGGGGTAATTATGGCCCCTTTGTCTTTGAGAGCTTATAATTCTTTGCTGCATTACACAATGATAATTAATTTTTTACACATGCCTAGCTAAACTCTTCCTTCTATCATATGAGAAAAATAAGCCATTTACCTCAAATTTTGTGCTTAGGGGAGCCTAAAATGTACGGCGATCACAATTCTGTTCGTTGGAAAGTGGCAAGTCTGCTTTTTTGTTTGAGGTGTAATATCATTAATTAAAATCATTTAAGATAAAATTTTGATAGAAACAATAGGAACTAACAAACACAACATAAAAAGTTCCACTTGAATATCTTCAATAGTAGAGCTGTAAAGAGGAATCAAATTGAAAATGTCACTTGGGGTAATTATGACCCCAATGCATAAACAGTGTATAAGCGCAGATGGAGACATTAACTTGTATGATTATGTACATAAGTCATGTAAATATATGTATTGCTATGACTGCAAAATTTCAACATTTTTGCTGAACCAATTATTGATTAAAGCATTGTTGGTGGTTGTATGAGGAATACCCTACAACATTTAATATACATTACCATAATTAATTAGCATAATATCTTTTAATTTTTACAGTCATGACAATAGGGGCCATAAATACCCCAACCCTTGGGGTAATTATGGCCCATCAAAGTTGTTGACATAGTGGTAATTAATATGCAAATGAGAAGTCACAGGTTCATACTTTCCTTTGTATATTAAAGGTATATAGATTGACTGTATTTTTACATAATTAGAATATTATTGGACTTTTCATTTATTGGTAGTAATAGGAATTGTGTAAAAGGGGGCCATAATTACCCCAGTCTCCCCTATAGCATTAATCCATGTGAGAAAAAAAAAATAACGCTATCTGTGAACTGAAACATAAGGAATTAAAAAAAGAGTACTCACACATTCATGTCACAGGAAGGAGATCGCCATTATAATCAAAATCTTAAGCTTTACGGGGTATATCCAGTTTGCGTCTGTACAGTTTGCTCAATAAAATGGAATTCACATACAGATAATGCAACTAATACATGTTATAGTGATGTCCTTTTCGCAATGCGCATGTTATTCAATCAATAGTACCACTTTCTATTCACTGCTGTTTCTAAGCCAGGCATTCACCAGCAATCTATAAGAATAGACGGTTCATGGGTTCTATAAGTGTTCCTGCGTTTTGAACGGTCGACCGAATCGTCGAACGAAAAACCTATCCATTGTCCAATCACATGCTCAAAATCGGAAGCTCCGCCCATCCTGGACCGTCATCTTTGTTTTCGTTCATGTATTATTCATATTATTCATTAGGAGGCGGGGACATGCGATGTTGTGTTATATATTGAGCTTCTTTCCTGTGATGGGGGGGAAATGACCGAATTGACTACATTTAATTCTGCTCAGGTTTTTCAACATTGACATTGTGTTTAAATTCGAATCATGTATTTCAACATCATTCTGTTCCTTCCTTTTCTTGCTGATATGTTGGCATAGGTAGCCCCGACCAAGTAAACATTACGTTTTTATTGTGATTCAGCAAAAAAACAAATTTAAACTTGGGGAAAAAAATTATCAACTAATGTTTCTCAAGGTTCCTCCCCAAGTGTTATAATCTCTTAGACGTCTCCGCGATGGAAACAATATCGGATACGTCTATAGTCTCCGGGTGTCTATTCGATACCACCCTTAGTGTAATGTAGAGTCATAACGGTATCGCTTGTCAAATAATGTTCTGTACTATTCTATATACATCCCTTTAAAAATCTAACCTTTTCCCATAAAGAAATAAGATTACATTTCTAATCAGCATTAAGGGTGTATCTCACTTCGCGGAAACTAATTTGAAACAAATTTGAGACGGATTGTTCAGCATGGCTTTACCATTCCAAGTTTCAGAGACGTCTCTAGTAGCGCAAACGATTCCGTCGCGGAGATGTCTCCGCGACAAAATAGAAAATTTTGTCTCCGCGACGGATATAAAGTATTAGAACGTCTCCAATATTGCGGAGACGTCTCGGAGACGTCTCCTGAATTTTGGAGACGGATTTTTAAAAATAAATTATCGCGGAGACGTCTCGGAGACGTCTGTAATACTTTTTATACGTCGCGGAGGCGAAATTTTCTATTCTGTCGCCGAGACGTCTCCGCGAAGTGAGATACCACCCTGACCAAACTATCGCACACAAAAGGAATGTGCCTTGGACCATAAAAACCTACTACATTCTTTGAATCTTACGTAATCTACTGTCCCTCGTGTACATTATCATGAATCATTCGTTGTATTCGTTTGAATGAAGACTTTAAAAAGTTTCTCGACTAATGAAGTAGACAGGTCCAATGAGGTTTTTTTTCCGTCACGGAGAGGTCTCCGATACTTCTTTTCTTCTTTGTTTATGTCTCCGCGACTAATTTCAAAACCGTCTAAAACCCGTCTCAAGGTAGTCCCTGTCCTTCTCAGGGCAAGTGATATAACAACATAAGCCATATAAATGAGTTCACCTAATGCATTTGTGATGGCCTGATGAAGGAAAAATGCATGTTTCAAAATCAATTCCTACATAATTTCGACTCAAAAACATAAATTATTGCGTTTATGTTTACATAATATGGAGAGGAAAATTGCACTGCAAAAGATGTGATCATTTATTTGTTTAGAAAAAAAAAAGATTAATAACAAAACAACAACAACAAAACAAAAAAAGAATGAAAAGATATAAAAATCTTTCATTTAAAGCTTCTTGTTCCGATTTCTTTATTTTGTCAACAGAACTCGTGTGCCTGCTCTTGAGAGCTCTTTCAACAAGAATCGGGTGTTTGTATACATGCTTCGAACGACTCTCTCAGCTTCTGAAAAACAATTTGAAAAGAATATAAGAGCCAACGTTGTAACTTATGAAACAAACATTCTTTGTATGAATAGAGCAACGAAAAATCATTCATAAGATGAACGTGTCTTGGAATGTTCATCTTTTTAACTTCTGAAATAACATTCTTTGTATTAATAGAGCAACGAAATGAACGTACCTTGGAATGTTCATCTCTTTAACTTATGAAAGAACGTTCTTTGTATGAATAGAGCAACGAAAAAGCATTCATAAGATGAACGTACCTTGGAATGTTTCATCTTTTTAACTTCTGAAAGAACATTCTTTGTATGAATAGAGCAACGAAAAAGCATTCATAACACGAACGTACCTTGGAATGTTCATCTTTTTAACTTCTGAAAGAACATTCTTTGTATGAATAGAGCAACGAAAAAGCATTCATAAAGATGAACGTACCTTGGAATGTTCATCTTTTTAACTTCTGAAAGAACATTCTTTGTATGAATAGAGCAACGAAGAATGAACGTACCTTGGAATGTTCCTCGTATAGCTTTTGAGAGAATTGTATTCATAAATGAAGTAAGGCCTACCTTGGAATTTTCATTGCTATAGGTAGCCTTCTTTTGATTTAGTGACTGCCATCGACCTTTCGTTTTTTGTTAACTTCTAGAAAAAGGGGTAGCCAATGATGATATTTTTGTATTTTATTTAGGGTGGTATCTCAAGGAGGTACGAGAGATGGAGCTCCAACTGGCAACTAATTTATTGAAACAGCTGTCACTTTCTAGAGACGCACAAAAGAATATACAGGTCAATGCTACCTTTGATGTGTGATCCTCAAAGCCGACAGATTCATGGCGATAACAGAGTAGCGAATGTTACTGCTTATATTGCTTATATTTCACTTTTCATTTGACTGAACAGCGCCAAAACTGAGCACGTGATAAAATATGAATATATCGACGATATAATGTCTAAACATTGGGGTAAATTCAATGACAGCACAAATTTGTGGAAAAGGGTTTAAAAAAATGATCATCCCTAAAATCCCCCTTTTTTTTAACAATCTTCGATTATTTCCGGCAGACGAAAATGAATATGTGCTAGTTGGAATATTGGAAATTATGAAGCTATATGTCAGATTAGTGCCGAAACTGCCCAGTCAAGTAATTTTGATTTATATGTCGGAAAATATTGTGACATTTCTTTTCGCTTGCCTCGCAAAGGATACGCATTGTGTATGCTCGCGACTTTCAACAAGTGGTAGCGAAAAGTAATTTCTATTACAAAAGAATATCTCCTTTTGAAAGTGGCCCTACGAGTGCAGCCAAGTATAGGGATCTTTTGTATACCAATCTGCAAGAGAGATCTAGTTAAGCACATGCCCGACATATTTTCTCCTTGCGGCTTTTAAGCTAGGTCAAACGATTCCCGCTTGCATGATCTCAAGGGCTTGTACCTCCTCGGGGCGCTATCTCACTTCGCGGAACAAAAACTGAGACAGATTTGCCCGCATGGCATTGCACTACATCTGTCTCCTCTGCGTTCTCCGCGACGGATTTTTGGGGCCACAGGAGACAGATCTAGTACAATGGCAGGCTGGCTAATCCGTCTTTTGTGTCACGTAACCTTTTCTACTTGCACAAAAGATTTCGTCGCGGAAAAAGCTAATATATTGCCATGCCGGCAAAATCTGTCTCAATTTTGTTTCGCGAAGTGAAATCCCACCCTTGGGTATCTCGATCACTTCGCGTAAACTACTTTGAAACAAATTTGAGACAGATTTGTCAGCATGGCTTTGGCATAGCTCAGTCTCCTAAAGTTCCTAAGTTTCGGAGACGTCTCAATACGTTTTATACGTGCCACAAATGATTCGCGATTCGTGGCATTATGTTAAGGATACGCCGTGTCAGTGTGCAAAATGTAGACGTGAAGTGCGTTTGTTGTCGTTTTGTTTGTTGTTTTGTTTTGTTGTTTTGTTTTTGTTTACATAACAATATGATTATAAAACTATCCAGTTACATGTTTTCAATTATTATAGTTTTATAAGTAAATATACAATGTAGAAAACAAATAATTTAATTACTGATGTACTTTGAGGAGGAAGCTTTGCTTGTTAAATCCCAAGCTTAAATTAGTTGTATCACTGTATGACATTAAAACATTTGTTTATGCGGTCGGGGCTACCTTAGGCCAACATAACCCTGATTAGTGAAATGGGAAAACAGAATGAAGTTGACCTAAAAATGATTCGAATTTAAACGCAATGTCCAATGTTGAACAACCTGAGCAGGATTGATTCACCTAGCAGTCTATGGAAATAGTTAGCCAATTCGGTCTTTCCCCATCACATGAAAGGAGCTCATTCTTTATTCCTTGGCAATAACACAACATCGCATGTACCCCGCTTCCTTAATGAATAACATGAATAATACATGAACGAAAACAAAGATGACGGTCCAGGATGGGCGGAGCTTCCAATTTTGAGCTTGTGATTGGACAATGGATAGGTTTTTCGTTCGACGATTCGATCGACCGTTCAAAACGCAGGAACACTATTGTAACGAAGTATTCAATTAGCCTGTAATTAAAGGAGCGGTCCCACTGGCTCTTTAGGATGATTTGCGTATGAATTGCGGAATGTTTGTTTTGTTTTTGTTTTTTGTTGCGGATGAACGAAATTTGTATACGCAACTCATGCGCAATTAATCCTCCCGTCAGTGGGACCAGGCCTTAAAGAATGGAACAATATTTGTAACCTAGTCGTGAATGGCATACTTGTCACGATTTATGTTATTTCGGCTATCGTAATGCTCTCAGATTGTCAAGCAAAAACAACCTTTGTTTGAGAATGTTGATTGTATCCAACTTGTATTCACTGTTGTTGCTAAGCCGGGAATTCACCAGCAATCTGTAAGGAAATACCGGGTTCTTGAGTTCTATAGTAACAAGGTATTCAATTGGTTACAGCCCGATAGTCCGCGGGTCCGATAGTCCGCGGGTCCGTTAGTCCGCGGGTCCGATAGTCCGCGGGTCCTATAGTCCGCAGGTCCGATAGTCCGCGGGTCCGTTAGTCCGCGGGTTCGATAGTCCGCGGGGGGGGGGTGATGTTTGTTACTCTGAAGGTTCGTTATTCCGAAAATAGTAAAAGGTTCGTTAGTCCGAATATAGAAAAAAGGTTCGTTAGTCCGAAAATGGAAAAAAGTTCATTAGTCCGAAAATAGAAAAGGTTCGTTAGTCCGAAAATGGAAAAAAAGGTTCGCTAGTCCGAAAATGGAAAAAAGGTTCATTAGTCCGAAAATGGAATAAAGTTTGTTATTCCGAAGATCTGTTATTACGAATATGAGATGAGGTTCGTTAATCCGAAACTGAAATACTAGTAATCTGTGGCGAAGCCGGGAAAACCGAAAGGGCAACTAAATAATTGATTCCGCAATAATATCCGCCCCGTCTTTATTTCATTAAGAAGTTATGTCGAAAAAAGTATCGGCGGCGTGTTCTTCCGATAAAGAATATTTCATTAATGAATACGGAATGGATACAACTGTGGAATTGATAATTTAGTTATTGAGTGATAACGGCCCAATTTTAGAAACGAAACTTATTCAGGCCCGTAACTAGGATTTTTAACGGGGGGGGGGGGGTAGTCCGGCAGCCATAAGATTATATTCAAGCGAAAAGCGCCGGAACCTGACCCCATAGGGGGTTGGGATGGACCCTGGGCCTCACAAAAATGAATTGCTGCCGGGTCTGAGCTGTGGCCTTCCCGCCAAAATCTCACATTTTGTGACGTCACTACCGGAAGTCACTTATGAGACAATGTACAGGGAGGTGCACAAAACGTGTCCCCAACATATTTTTAGGGCTTCATTTTTTATTTTCTTTTTTGAGTTTGATTAACCGATAGTATACGATGCACCACAATGAGTTTTCCTGGCATTTTCGTCCCTGAGATTGATGATAGCGACGTTAATATCGCGGAGCGACGTCGTCGATTTGCGACCAATTTGTCTGTTTTTTTACTCGTTTTCGGTTTCAAATTTTGAAGTTTTGTTTAGATTGTGTTTAAAATATCCGATTGCTCTGAAACTTTGCCAACGTCTAAAACAAGTCCTCCGCTTTTTGGAACATATTTGGTTTTATAAGTTACATGTATTTTTATCCTATTTTTGGGCCATTTAAGTAACATGGTTTTAAGGAAAATCGGTCAAAAAAGAGAGTTTTTTAGGGTAATATTTCCGAGCCATTCATAATACACGTGTTGTATGGGGATTAATACCGAACTCATATTCTCACAAACATACTCATTATCCCCTTGTTCCCATCGATATTATTTCGAAACATCATACGGATTCTCCGGTAAAGAATACGAAAGGGCCCGTATCAGGGGGGGGGGGGGTTACCTATTTTTATAAAGAAATTATTTGATCATCATCAGCGGGACTTTTCGGTAAGATAAAGGCCCGTAAAGGGGGGGGGGGTTCGGGGGTTCGGAACGAACCCTCCCCCCGAGCGAGCAGGGTCGCGGTTAGACCCCAAAAAAAAAAAAAAAAGAAAAAAAAAAAAAATTAAAAAATTAAAACACTTTTGGCAGAATGCCAGCATATCTTGAATTCAAAAATACCAGAAAGTGAATAATTTTAAACACTTTGCTTAGTCCGTAAGTAAAAATTTTCTCTCGCCGCTTTGCGGCTTGCAAACTTTTTATTTGTGGATGATAATCATGTTTTTTCATAACAAATTGGCAGGAAATTCACTTAACATTTAAAAGGAATGTTCGTTTGCATTTGTGTTATTTTATATTTTTTATATGTTTTCATTCATTTTAGGAATGATATTAAGAAAAGGTAGTGGAGAGGCGGTGGACATGGGGGGCAAGGGGCACATGTGACCCTTTTTCTCCACTAAAGGTCCACCTATTCATAGAACAAAAGTGTCAATTTTCTTAAGCTAAAGTGTCGATCTTATATGAAAAGAAGCTTTTCAGAGTTTTTAAAAGTCCGTGGACAATTTCTGTTTTAAAAGCGGGCACTTTTATATTAAAAAGGGCCCTTGTATTATCATATTTTTCTTTCAAAGATCGCGATAGTTAATAGGTTCATAAATGCACAATAATCTACATTTTGAGCTCAAAGTTTTTCTATCCCGCCTTCGCGGCTGTGAGGATATGGGGTCTATCAGAGGGGTGGAAAGCGGGGCGGCGGGGGCAACAAATGCTACACTTATTGCATCTTGTCATTTTATTGCTTAAAATGTTTTTTTAATAATAAAAAAAAAAGCTTTTCATACGCTTAATAAAAGTCATGGACAATTTTTTAAAAAGGTTTCACTTACACTAAATAATTTGCCACTTTCCTTTATTCATATGTCTTTAAAACCCAAATTTTCTGGCTCGGTCTATGCGCTGCGCATGCAAAATTTAAAAAACAATAAGTATATTTAAAAAACGGGTTGGACCAGTGACTCTCGTGCTGAGGACAAATGTAAAAGAATTGGTGTAATTTGTGCTTGGGCTAGGATTGGGGGTGGGATAGGGGCTGCAAGCCACAATTCATAGAAAGATTTAATTAGGCTCTTCACTATGGATCGTAAAAGGAGTCTCTAAAAAGTCAAGGCATAAGGCACAATTTTTAGGCTTCAAAGTTTCAGCTGCGGATCTAATAGGACTCTTAATATTGCACAATTGACTATTTTGTCATCCAAATTTTTGGCTTCGCTTCGCGCTCGTATTCCTTTATATTCATTACTAAAATGACATAAAAAATAAAAGCATAAGATCTAAATTTTTCAGCTCCGATTGGTCGCGATGACTATAGAGTAGGGTCTATAATTACATTAAGCAGTTTTGAGCTTCGTGCTCGGGTACTAAATAGAAAAAGTTTTTATTAAATAATCATGATAATAGCATAAGTTTACTCAAGTTTATTCAAATTTTTGGCTCGCGCTTCGCGCTCGAAAAAAATCTTAAAAAAGGTCCATTTTAGTATTTCGAACGTCCTTAGTCGGCATCCCAGTAAGATTATATTCAAGCGAAAAGCGCGGAACAAACTGACGCTCATAGGGGGTTGGGATGGACCTGGGTTCACAAATAATGAATGCTGCGGGTCTGAAGCTGTGGACTTCCGCCAAAACTCTAAGATTTGTGACGTCACTACCGGAAGTACTATGAGAATGTACAAGGGAGGTGCATCACTAACACACAGTGGTCCACACATATTTTTAGGGCTTGCATTTTTTATTTTCTTTTTTTGACCGTTGATTAACCGATATAGTATACGATACCCACAATGAGTTTTCCTGGCATTTTTCGTCCTGAGATTGATGATAAGCGACGTTAATATCGCGGAGCGACGTCGTCGTTTGGACGAAATTTGTCTGTTTTATTACGTTTCGGTTTCAATTTTGAAGTTTTTGTTAGATGTGTTTAAAATATCATTGCTCTGAAACTTGACCAAAGTCTAAAACAAGTCTCCGCTTTTGGAAGCTATATTGTTGTTATAAGTTACCATGTATTTTATCCTATTTTTTCCGGCC
>CALNVZ010002385.1:44718-56564 GCA_940671915.1 Paracentrotus lividus | reverse complement strand
TGGGGCATATGATAGGGAGACAAATATTGAAAAAAGTAGTTGCCGAAATAATTATTTAGTTATGGCGTGAGAACGGCCCGATTCAAATAGCAAAAATTATTCTTTTTCGGAAGAAGTCGCTGTCGATATCGTTGGGAGATTAATTCTTCATTAAATAAAGACGGAACGAAAGCAATTGCGGAATAATACTAATAACATTTACATTTATATAGCGCTTAATACATATATCCACCTTGGTGTTAATAAATTATTTAGTTAATATGGATTGTTAAACGGCCCGATTTTAGATGCGAAACTTCAGCAGAAGTCGCCGTTGCTAATTATGTAAAATAAATTCTCCGAAAATCAAAATTTAACCGCAGATGCTGTTAAATAATGACACCCCTCCCCCCCCCAAAAAAAAAAAAAAAAAAAAAAATCCCCCTTATCTGGAGGTTATTCATTCTTAATCCATTCGCTCAGGCAGTAATAGCTCAATTTTCGGAATAACGAACTTTTTTCTATTTTCAGAGTAACGAACCTTGTTCTATTTTCGGAATAACGAATCTTATTCTATTTTCGGAATCACAAACCTTTTTCTATTTTCGGACTAACGAACCTTTTTTCCATTTTCGGACTAACGAACCTTTTTTCCATTTTCAACCTTTTCTTTTTTTGGACTTATCCATTTTCGGAATAACGAACCTTTTACTATTTCGAATACACTCAACTTCAGTATAACAAAATCATCCCCCCCCCCCCCGATAATCGGAACCTAACTGATTCGACCGGGAACATAGGACCCAGCAGACTATCTGACCCCGACCTACTCGGACCCGCGGACTATCGGACCCGCGGACTATAGGACCCGCGGACTATCGGACCCGCGGACTATCGGCATGACCCCCATTGAAACGACCCGCGGACTATCGGAACCGCGGACAATAGGACCCGCGGACTATCGGACCCGCGGACTATCGGACCCGCGGACTATAGGACCTGCGGACTATCGGGATGACCCCCATTGAAACAACATTGCAACTATTTGTATCAAAAGCTAGTCAGTCATTCTAATGGATAAACTGGGTCCCCCAGCTACTTTATTGACCTAGTCGGTCACGTCGATGGATTAGCATCAAGCTTGACGGACGAGCTTTAAAGCTCGTCTGTCAAGTTGAGAGATGTAGATTCAGTTGTATGCTAGTCCGTCTTGACGGACTAACATGGCAGACTAGCTTTAAAACTAGTCTGTCTTGACCGACTAGCTTTATAACTAGTTGGTCCATTGACGGACGAGGTTAGGTTTTCAGTGAAAGCTTGACCACTATAACGAGCTTAAACACTGTCTTGCATGACCCTATTGCTTCTGCATAGGCCTACTGTAACAAAATATTATTTTTTGTTTTTATATATATTATTTTTTTTTTTTTGAGAACTATTATTTTGCCCTGGTGGTGTAAGAGAGATTCAATGTGCACAAAGGATGGACAGCATCGTTTATTAACCAAGTGATGCCGGTTTTTTGATCAACAGAAATAAAACCAGGTTAAAGTCCTAGACCGGACCGACAAATGAAATAGCCAAAAACGAAAGCTAATATGCTTTATAATACAACAATTCCAATAAAGGCGTTTTTATTGTCCATCTAGAAAGTATTTAATTAAAAAGATGACGAACCTCAACCAGGCCACCCCTCCCGAATACTTGTAAAATTACCCCTAATTTAATAGTGCGAGTGATGACGTCAAAGAGGTTAATGGAATTTACAGCAGTCCTGTGGCCAGGCATGATTGAATTTGCCCTTCATTTCATAACAATAGAATTCTAGTCACAGGCGTCTATTGTTCCTGACATAGCAATACAAACGTGTTTCTAAAGGCGAAACGCAATCATGCCTAGCCGTAGGACTGCTGTAGCATTCCATTAACATTCTTTGACGTCATCACTCGCACTATAAATTAGGGGTAATTTTACAAGTATTCGGAGGGGTGCCTGGTTGAGGTTCGGCATCATTTTAATTAAATACTTTCTAGATGGACAATAAAAAAAACGCCTTAATTTGGAATTGTTGTATTATATTAGGTTGGGCGAAATCTCAACTTTTTTTTCAAACAAGTTGTTTCTATAGAAAAATTCGACGTGGAAACTGAAAATGACAATTATTTTGCATACGATGACGTCTTACGTTCGCTAAAGTGCAAAAAACCAAAATGACCGCCAAAATACGTATTATGCCCAATTATCATACTTTTAAAACGTATAAACCACTTTATTGCGTTTTTATATGTCTTTTGGGTGTCAGGGAACCCAACATGATTAAATCCAACATGATTAATCCTACCTAAGGAACTGTAGTAGTGTAGTTGGTAGTTAGTTTTCAGTCAATATCGAGCAAAAATCACCTCATATCAAAATCACTAATTAACACCTATAACCATACTAGGTACTATTGTTCATGATAAATTGTCAGATTGAGGTTTTAAACCTACCAAAATCCATAAAGAAACAAAATAAAACCGGTTAATACCTATATAAGTGTGTGATGAATGGGCAAAATACACTATTTGGGTTTTTTGCACTTCTTTAGCGACCGTCAGACTTCATCGTACACAAAAATCATTGTCATTTTTGGATTCTACATCAAATTTGACTATAGAAATAACTTGTTTGACATAACTTTTCAGAAAAAAGTCATTATATGCCCAACCCTAATTATATAGCATATTAGCTTTCGTTTTTGGCTATTTCATTTGTCGGTCCGGTCTGGGACTTTAACAGTTTAATGCATTACTCATTTCTACATTTGATACAAAATCAGGAGCGTTTGTGGTATCATATCGCGTATCTTATTTCTAATTATTCAGAAAAATTATTACTTACACTTTGGAGAAAGTCAATGGCCTACTTATATGTCATTTACTATGGAATGGGCTCAGCATATAGCTTTGAAAAGTAGGTCAGGCGCAAAGAAAAGTGTGTCGTTAAATGAACTGCATCGATATGGCCTAGTTGACTGAGCTAGCTTTATGCATCATAATGATTATATTCATATCAATTGAGTATTATAGGACCACTGTGGGATTAGGCATTGGGTAATCATGGTAATGGGTCAAGTTCTGAAGGGAAAAGTAACCAACTTACGTCATCAGTGATACATTGTGTTTTTATTTGTTTTGTTATTCTTTATTAAACACTGCATCACAGACGTTTTTTTTTTTTTTTTTTTTTTTTAAATCATGAACAACCTCCCTCTCTCTCTCTCTCTCTCTCTCTCTCTCTCTCTCTCCCTTATTCCACTTTCTTTCTCTCATTCGCTGCTGCTGTTTCTCATTTTTTCCCGTTATTTCTTTTTTTCCTCATCGTTTTTCATTTCCTTTTTCTTTCTCAATTTCTCTCTGTCTTTCCCTTTCTCTTCAGTTTTCTTTATTTTTCTTTTCTCTCTATCTCCTATCTCCTTCTCTCTTTTCTCACTTTCTAATCCCTTTTTTTGTTCTTGTTATTATTATTTTTTTTCCATTTTAATCCGCCAGTATTATTAGGGACCATATCCATGCATGTGCCCCTCAATGCATTCCATTTTTTTTTTCTCAGACCAATGACCGGAGTGAACCTGAACTTTAATCGCCCTTCACCAAATGTCCAGATGTATCATATTTTCAGATGCATCCATCCCTGACAGTATTATCTGTCCACTGGGTCTACTAAAGCTTATGGCTAATGAATACTAATTATGTGCCCTGTAACATTAAGACTTACGATCGATAAATAGTTACGATTGATTTTATCTTGGTAGCGTCATTTTGGGAGTACAGGTACAAGTATGGATTAGGATTAGGATATTATTACGATCAGGGTTATGTCTAGGATTAGGATTAATATCATCAACTTTGGGGCACCCTGTCAATTATGAGGCTACGGAGGTGAAATCGATCGTAACTTTTTATCCATCGTAAGTCTTTATGTTACAGGGCATTAGACCACTCATTCCAACCATACAACCACTGTAGTAAGACTTGATCTGTTTTGAGAAGTGTGATATGTTTCATGTTGACTCATATATCTTATTTGGGGGATTGATGTTTTATTTTGCCCACGAGATCATGTTAAAATGAATTCAGTCGTGATGTAATGAAACAGACATCAGACAGTCGTTAGCTGCCAGGGGGTGTAGGGTCATTTATTTTGATGGGGGCGGTTTGAGTCATCAAAATTGTCAATATTACTTACGGGTTGCCCAAGCAGGGAGATGGTTACCCCACCTGTTGATAAATCGGAACAATAAAGTGTATTATTCTACCAATCCAACTACAGATAGGATCCATGAATCTACTTAGGATGTTTATAAGCAACTTCTTTCCCTGACAGGACAATAGGCCCAAACCATGTTTTCTTTCTATACGTTTTTTTTTTTTTTTTTTTTTTAGATAAGAGATAAGGATAACACTAATGCTCTATATAACTCTCAACCATATTTTTTTTTAATTACTCATGTTATTATGTTTTTGAATTTCATTTCTTTCTTAATTATGTACTTGTATATTTAGTGAAACTTAGTGTTTGGTAGTAGACCAAATGGGTCTATCCGATATGGTATCAGACAATCAGAGAATCTGAAAAAACCTGCTAGTATAACCATGTGGATATAAACCTCGTCACCATCTTGGCCCCTCATAGACATCACCCAGCCTTACGATCCCGCTCTCATTACCCATCCTTCTTATACGTGAAATAGAGATGTTTGGAAAACTAACCATCTGCGCATTAGACTAAATGGCAATTATCCCTCGTAAGAATTTGTCCAAATAGCAATTAGACCAGATTTATAGTAGACCAAACGGCTATATTCCATGTGGTACTAGACAATCCGAGAATATATATAGGGTACATGCAGGTAATATGGGCCCCCTAAGCTCATTTGCCTAATTTGCATAAAATTACGAAATGACACACAATCTAATCTTTGTTTATATGAATCAATAACTACTGCTCTAACTTTTATTGTGAAGAAAAACAATTATCACCAACCCCCCTGTCTGCAATATTCAAATGTTGACGTCATCACCAAAGTGCCAATATTACCTGCATGTGCAGGTAATATGGGCACATGTATTTATTGTATGTTTTAAAAACTACAATGACTCTACCATGTCTGGAATTTGCTTAAAATGTTGAAAATCATGAACTTTAAGATATAATTAGAAATTATAAGACCCTTCAGTAAATCCTTTGACTATATATTTCATTGTTACGTATTTTGTATATTATTTCTTTTTTTTAATATTCTTTAAATATTATTTTCATTATACAAGTCAATATAGGCCTACAAAAAGTTATTTATATTAATTATATACTGTGAATATACCCAAAAAAATCGTAGCAAAGAGATTGATGCCTCATCCCAATACTAAGTACCATAATCACTTCCGGCATTTTGGATGTCCCATATTACCTGCACTAATTTTGCTGTGTCAGGCAAGCATTTAATGCTACATTGCACCCCTTCACTAAAACAAATTGACCTGTACACGCTAGTATGATCAAAATGAAACTATAAGCTTACTAAATATACAAAACAATTGAGGTTACCCCCTCAAACACTCTTTCACCATCACATTCTGTGAAATATCATATTTTACATCAGGGTAAAAAAAATGCCGTAAGTTTTACCTACATTGTTCGTTTTCAGCAATTTTCTCAGAGAAATTTCGGCATCAGATGCTCTCACGACGATATATTTTCGTATACAGTTCATATGAAAAACATTATGGTGCTCACACCGGTCACCGGTCACCGGTCGACGGTCACGACATGATTTGCTTCAGGTGGCCCATATTACCTGCTGGCCCATATTACCTGCATGTACCCTAAACCTCGTCACCACGTTGGCCCCTCATAGACATCACCAAGCCAGCCTTACGCTCCCATAACCCATCCTTCCTACGTGAAATAGAGATGTTTGGCAAACTGACCATCTGCGCATTAGACTAAATGGCAATGAGCCCTCGTAAGAATTTGACCAAATATCAATTAGACCAAACGGCTATATTCCTTGTGGTATTAGACAATCCGAGAATATATATAAACCTCGTCACCACGTCGGCCCCTCACAGACATCACCCAGCCTTACGATCCCGCTCTTATAACCCATCGTTCCTACGTGAAATAGAGATGTTTGGTTATGGTTGAGTGAGATATGAAAGATTCAAACTCTGTTTCTACAGCATGGCAAGTGTGATATCTAATACATGTTTGGAATAAATTTCATGACAAGTGAGAAATAACCGAAAGGATTTGATTTATGTCATCTGAAAGGGCTTCGTTGCGGGCACCAGGGGGCGCTCCCTCCTTAACTTTAAAGATCTGATGACACCCATCGTCGCTTTGAGTTTTGAAACATGTGAAAGAAAAAGGTGAATCAAATAAAATTCGCTAAAGATGAGAATTTGAGAGAGCACTCGTTTTATCAGGGTGAAAATTGAAATGTTTTTATCATTATTAAATTGGATTTGGAAACAAATTCAGAGTAAACAAAAACGAAATGGTGTAAACCATACACTCTGGAGAAGAAAAAACCAAAGGGTCAAAATTACAGTTAAAATGGCGTTAATTGACCCAGAATATAGCGTATTGCCACAAATGGATCCATAATGGGTCGATTTGACATTCCATGTTCTTAGAATGTACGACTGTCTTGAGAGAAAAACAAGCAATCCCTGGTTATCTCTAATTTGAATACTTTTCAATTTTGAACAACGAAGGAAACTGAAAATGGGATTCCGTCGGGATTCCAACCTGAGACTTCCTGATTACGTACAAAAATGTGTTAAAATCGTCCTTCCTCATTAATGCGGCGGTCAGAACTCGTCGTAGCTACGGGGCACGTGCCATCAACGTAGCCTGCGTCGCATGTACAATGCATGCACAGGTCGTTGGTCAATTTCTGCGATTCCCGCGTTTCTGTAGTAAGGGTATTGGAAAAACTTCCTGCACGTCGTACATGCATTGTACCTGCGAGGTACCTCCGCTGCACGAATTTTCTACGAAATTCATCGTAGGGAGTTGCACGTCGAAGGTACGGCGAGTTGTGACCGCCGCATTAGTCAGCCCCTACCCTCTCCACCTTCAACATTACTATCACCACCACGGAGGGCTCAATTTTCCCTACTTAGTATTTGAATGTTCTTTGTAGATATTACACATACTTCAGACTTCTTCAATGTCTTTTGTCAAGTAGTGTAACACCGAACTATACATCTACCAAAGTTTCATATGACCGATGACATAGTACTTGTCTTCTACCGTGCTGCCCATACAGGTATAATGATTGCATAATTCATGTAACCATCCACGTATGAAGAGCTTGCAAGCAAAAGGGACTAACTCCACTTTTTATTAAAAAAATTTGAGTTATTGATTTCCATGCCATTATTCAGGTACATACCTGTCTTTGAACAAAAGGATTATTGTGAATGTTGATTGCAACTGGAAGAAATTGAATCTTGTAATTTTACATTTCCATAGACGCCTGTACATAATCTGGTAGACAAATACCATTTTCTCTGAAGTTACAAAAGTGGATTTAGTTCCTTTTTGCTTGCAAGCTCTTCGTATACGGTTTAAGTATCGCCGTATTATGCTTTCCAGCTATCAACCTTTTTAAGTAATCGAGGGGCGGGTATAAGATTCTAAGATGAGGGGCGCACGGTGAACTGTTTTCTCAATACACCATACATGCTGGGGCACATCCGAAAATCTAGAGAGAAATTTCGACAGATGTGTATTAATTAACTTGATTTGGATGAGCCTGCGCCTTTGAATGTTTTCAACAGAAATATGGGGCAATATAGATGCTGTGGATCATCATCATCATCAAATAAGTGCCTAAAATCGGGTATTGTTTACCTTTTAAAGGGAGCATCCGGGTCTTCCACACTGACTTTTTTCAATGGACGAGTGAACGACTTAATTACCTCTCCTATGGCTGTTATATGAAAATGATGACCTTCAGGATGCCCAAACAAAAAACTGGGTGTACAAAAAACTGAAATTCAAATTTTGCTCCCCGTTATGAAATCCTGGATCCGCCACTGTAACGTGCGTGTACAGTATAGGCACTGGCCTTTCATATCACCGCATAAATCCGCCACTGGGAATCTGATTCGAGTTCTGATTGTACTTTCTGCACTTTTGTATAACTTTCTTTAGTTTGAAGCTTCACCTCACATGCCATCCTCGCGAATGTGCATGGCATACGATCGGATTATATTGCAATCTTCTTTATGTCGAACCTTATATTATACAAGTGGTAAAAAAATACATGTACAGAATAATGAAACATGAGATACCCTTTGGGAGAATTTCAGATCCATAAAATCTAATAGGAAGTAGACTTCTCCATGTTTGGATATGACATGATATCGTACATTACAATCTTCTCTTACCTATAAGGTAAACTTATACTTCTTTATTTCAATTGAAAGAAATGCTCTGCCAACGGAAGTTCAGATTGTAATATTCGAGGACTTTCAGAAGTTCAAATGTAGAAAGTAGACTCCAGACAGTTTAATGAATAAATCAATGCCATCATTTTCAAGAAGGTCTGATCATGATTATTTTCTTTATGTTCTGTTAAGAATAGCAAATATTTTTTCCAACTTTTATAGCAACCCCCAAACATAAATTCAAACAACTGTTAAACTTCTTCTTTTTCCTTTCTCTTTTCTTTTATCTTTTCAACATTGGTTGAAATGGGGGGGGGGGCTGTACATACTTTTAACTCAACTGTGAGGCGGTAAGAGCCAACTTTTCGGAGTATTCTTTGAAGTTTTAGACATGGCCTGATCGTGCTAAATTATAATTTTTGTATCTCTGTATGAAAGATGCAAATATGACTTTAATTCATGTTTTTTTATTATACTTCCCAAAACATCAAATTTGAATTTAAAAACTAGAGCATCCAGTCATGTGGACTCGATGGGGGGGGGGGGAGGGGGATGAGAAAGTAAACATTTGAGAGGTAATTTATTTCCGCGAAAGTAATTAAGTCGTTCATGTCAGCTTTATAACAGAAAATAATTATCCAAACTATTTATAAACTTATTTCTAAATTATGACCAGTCAATGCCTTTGATTGTTTCTGTTTTGTTATATTTTTATCTTTATATCATATTGTATTTATTTATGTCTGTAACTTGTTGAAAAAGCCATTGGAAGTCACATTTCTATGTATTTGCATGGACCAATAAAGTATCTTGTATCTTGTATCTTGTATCTTGGTTGGATATTACTTTCGCTGAAGTTATGAGGTTTGTCCATTCGGATATTCATGCATATTATAATCGCTATTATTAATAGTTTCAACGACCTTTTAAGAAAAGGTGCACCTTTTGTGGAAAGGGGGGCAACTTAGTTGTCTATGTCGTTTGAATTTTATTAATCTCTATTTTCTCTCTTTAAAACTTAAATGAAATAAATCAAAGGTGATTTAGTATAATTCAGACTGATATCGATAAGCTTCTATGAGGATTTTTGGTTATAAATGTTATTTTAACAAAATTAACAAAATTATTAACAAAATCTATTTTGATTTTATTTTGTTTTTTATTTATTTTGTTTTTAATTATAATTCACATGAAAGAAAAAAATGACGGGGAAATACCACCAATAATTACAAAGCTCTTTCCCATCCATGAAAAGATAATTTATTGTTATAAGACCAGTTCATCTATGAATAATTCTTTATGATAACTTGGGCATCCTTTGCGATCTGTCAACCGAATTAAGCTGACAGGCGTAATGGAATAAAGTTCAGTGAATACAGACATTCATATTGGAGACATTGGACTCACGTACAAATTAAAGTGGATGAATTCGAAAAGGAAAACTAAATACAGGGTCGGTTTTTTTAATGTGAATCAATAGTTGTTGGGGTGGTAATCCTGCTTTGTCATCAACGTCAATAAGTCTAAAGGCCTCGTCACACCGAGTCCGGTCCGGGTCACGGCACGGGCTCCGGTCCGGTGACCCCGGCACGGCAAACCGTACCGTTGTCAACACGGTACACGGTCCGGTAGACGGCTACCGTGATGCGTGCGCATCACGGGAGCAATTATCAATGTTACTATAGAAACCAGACTATATTATCACTCCCTCCATCCTCCCTGTTCTTCTGCTTGTAACTCTTTCTCTCTTTTTCACTATAATCCCTACCTGTCTCTTTGCTTACGCTTCTAGTTTTTCCCAATCTTATGCTTTAATTCTTTTTTTTTCTCTCCTCTCTCTCTTACTTAATACTCATCTCCCTCCCTTTTATTTTTTTTACCGACCGTTTGCTTCCTTTTTTTTTCTCTCTCTCTCTCTCTCTTGTTCAGCGCCTCCCTCTGTCCCTCCGCCACTCGACCAAAGTTCTTCAACTTTCATTTGTTTTTGTTTTTTTCACTCTCTCCCTCCCCCCCTTCCCAATTACCAATGTTTCTATAGAAACCAGACTCATATATCACTCCTCCATCCTTCCTGTTCTTTCTGCTTGGAACTCTTTCTCTCTCATTTCACTAGAATCCCTACTCTATTTCATCCATCCTACCCCCTCCTTTGCTTTACACTTCCAGTTTCTTCCAAAGTCTTGATGTTTTCATCCTTTTTTCTCTCTCTCTGTGTTGTACTATATACTCACTCTCCCTCCTTTTATTTTCCCCAACCTTTTTGCTTCTTTTGTTCCTCTCCTTTTCACACCTCCTCCGTCCTCCGCCACTCGACCAAAGTTCTTCAACTTTTCTTCTTTTTTTTCACTCTCTCCCTCCCAACCCCTCCCTATCTCCTAGCTCTCTCTCTCTCTCTCTGTCGGGTCTTAACTCTTCTTTCCGCCCTCCTCTCTTCATGTTTGAACTTGTCAAATTTTTCCCGACTTGTTCTAAATGTCATTATTCATCTCCGTCTTTACACTCCCGTCTTTCAGTATTATCCGTCTCCGTCTATAAATTTGAAACCCCCTCTCTTTCCCCCCCCCCCCAAAAAAAAAAAAAAAAACTATTCCCCTTGCCTTCCTTTTCCTGCCATAAGAGAGATGTTATGCATGTATCCACCAGCAATTACCCACACAGACGAATGTAGTTAAATAACCATTTCATATGTTTTAATTAATTAAAATTATGACCAAGAAGATAGTTCATCATCGGCAGATTGGTTAATGTATAGAATAAATGTAGAAAATTAAAGATATTATTTTTAATAGATCAGATACTGTTGCATGTCAACTTACAATAATGCAAACATCAGGTATGATAAATTATAATTTTGACGCAGTAACAAATTACTTTTGCAATTTTCTTGGTTATAATGATTAGAACTAAATTTGAAATAAATTAAGTTTGCATACTGTAACTAATCTTAAACTAAATTATTTTCTTAATATCATTAGATTTTTGGGGGATCAATCCAAGGAGAGAACTACTTATTTCATAGAAAATATGAGAGGGCAATTTAACACAAAAGTTTCAGCCAAAATAAAGAATATTACACCAAAAAAAAAAAAAAAAAAAAAAAAAAGGTTTAAAAAGTTGTTGTACTATTACGGGTATTAAATTGTAAAATTGCATCAAAATGACTCACTTTGTAGACCACTCTCCCTTTTTTCTTTTTTCTTTTTTTTTAACACATATTTATATATTTACTCCTTTATTTCTCATATTTCTGATTGTCTTCTTCTAAACTTGACATATAGGATGCGGAATAAAATTTAAAAAATGTGTACAAAATAAATGGAGAGTTGTCCACAAAAGTAGCCACGTTGAACTAATTTTGCCAATTTCAGTATCCCCATAGAAAGTACAAGACAACTTCCTTAACCCTCTTATTTCATAACCAGTTTT
>CALNVZ010002385.1:0-24164 GCA_940671915.1 Paracentrotus lividus | reverse complement strand
CTTACCAGTTAATGAGGAAGGACGATTTTAACACATTTTTACGTAATCAGAAAGTCTCAGGTTGGAATCCCGATGGAATCTCATTTTCAGTTTCCTTCGTTGTTTATATTGAAAAGTTTTCACATTAGAGATAACCGGGGGTTGCTTGTTTTACTCTCAAGACAATCGTACATTCTAAGAACATGGAATGTCAAATCGACCCCATTATGGATTCATTTGTAGCAATACGCTATATTCTGGGTCAATTATCGCCATTTTAAATATAATTTTGACCCTTTGAGTTTTTCTTCTCAAGAGTGTATGGTTTACACCATTTTGTTTTTGTTTTCTCTGAATTCGTTTCCAAATCCAACTTAATAATGATAAAAACATTTTATTTTTCACCTGGATAAAACGAGTGCTCTCTCAAATTCTCATCTTTAGTGAATTTTATTTGATTCACCTTTTTCTCTCAAAACTCAAAACGACGATGGGTGTCATCAGATCTTTAAAGTTCAGGAGTGAGCGCCCCCTGGTGCCCAAACGAAGCCATTTCAGATGACATAAATCAAATCCTTTCGGTTATTTCTCACCTGTCATGAAATTTATTCCAAACATGTATTAGATATCACACTTGCCATGCTGTAGAATCAGGTTTTGAATCTTTCATGTCTCACTCAACCATAACCAAACATCTCTATTTCACGTAGGAAGAATAGGTTATGAGAGCGGGATCGTAAGGCTGGGTGGTGACGAGGTTTATATATATTCTCGGATTGTCTAATACCACACGGAATATAGCTGTTTGGTCTATTATAAATCTGGTCTAATTTCTGTTTGGTCAAATTCTTACGAGGGCTCATTGCCATTTAGTCTAATCTACAGGTCGGTTTGCCAAACATCTCTATTTCATGTAGGAAGGACTAGAGCTGGATCGTAAGGCTGGGTGATGTGTATATGAGGGGCCAACGTGGTGACGAGGTGTATATCCACATGTTCTACTATCAGGTTTTTCTAATTCTCTGATTGTCTGATACCCTATCGGACAGACCCATTTGGTCTACTACCAAACACTAAGTTCCACTTAATATACAAGTTCATAATTAAGAAAGAAATGAAATTAGGAGAAAAATAATAAAATGAGTAATTGAAAACAAAAATGGTTGAGAGTTATATAGTGCATTAGTGTTATCTTTATCTCTTATCTTAAAAAAAAAAAAAAAACTGTATAGGAAGAAAACATGGTGCAGGCACATTGCGCCGTCGAAGACAGAAGTTACTAATGAACTTCCTCAGTAAAATACACTCTCTTGTTCCGATTTATCAACAGGTACCGTGGTATACCTCTCTACCTGCCTGGGCAATCCGCCTTTTGAACATGACTTTTGTGCAATATTGACAATCTTGAAAACTAAAACCACCCCACCAAAAAATAACCCTCCACCACCACCTCGCCCCCGACTGCTAACGACCGTCAGATCTCTGTTTCATTACATGGCAACAACTTCTCACATCTCACGCCTGAATTCATTTTAACATGATCTTCTGGGCAAAATAAAAACATGAATCCCTCAAAAAAGATATATGAGTCAACATGAAACATATCACACTTCCAAATACAGATCCAGTCTTACTACAGAGGTTGCTGTATGGTTGAAACGAATGGCCTAGAATTAGTATTCATTAGCCGTAAGCTTTAGTAGACCCAGTGGACAGATAATACTGCCAGGGATGGGTGCATTTGAAAATATGATACATCAGGACATTTGCAAAAGGGCGCTTAAAGTTCAGGTTCACTTCGGTCATTGATCTGAGAGAAAAATAGCATATACGAGGGGCACCTGCGTGAGTATGGTCCCGAATGAAAAAAAAATGCTTTGAAATACAATAAAGCGAAGAATTGCAGATAGAGAGAGAGAGAGAGAGAGAGAGAGAGAGAGAGAGAGATAAAGAAAAAAAGAAATAAGCACAATAGAAAAACAGAAAATTGAAAAAAAAATTAAAGAAGGAAAATAATAAACACCGAGAGAGTGTTCAGGTTAAGGAACACATACGAAGGAAATTAAGATAGGGGGGGGGGGGGTGCAGTAGAGTCTGTTTGAACTTTATCAGGTGTAAGTGGTAAGTGGCAAAGAGGATTTGTAATTTTATAAGAGGGTAAATTCGATTTGTGATTTTGTTTAATGCTATATATTTTCAAATGATGAGTTGAAGCTAATCATGAACTTGTACTTAGGACAAATAAATGAAAATGAATGAAGAAAGAACTGAGAAACTAAAAGGGATATAAAGAGAGGGAGAGAGAGAGAGATAGAAAGAGAGGAGGAAGGGGCAAGAGAGAGGGAATTTCAATAGGTGTAATGATAAAAGAAATTATAAAAATATAAATTGACAGTGCACTGTATTTTTAGACAATCACTGATGATGTATAATTCCTTATTTTTCCTTCAGAACTTGATCCAATAACCAGCGCCTAATCCCAAATTGGTCCCATAGTAATATTATACTCCATGGATATGAGTATAATTATGATGCATAAAGCTAGCTCAGTTAACTGGGCCATATCGATGCAGTTCATTTTTATTTATTTTATTTATTTATTCAAATATATTTAAACAGGATAACAAGATCAGATTTAACAATGTAAAGAGCTGTTTTACACTTGGTCCTGGTAATAAAAATGATCATATATATACACACAGCATTATCTACAATAGTATAAAATCAACTAAATAAAAATTAATGTTTAGGAGTACAATTAGGTATATCAACAATGCATATTACTAAATTATTACAAAATATTTACATCATTGCTTATTACATAGGTAGATCCGTATATATATATCAGTCATAAGTTGACGAGAGAAAATTGAATAATCGTCAACGTATTACAAAAAGTAAATATAGGTATACAATAGACTGAGAAGGGGAAATAGTCTTAGAGCAAAGATATATTATTTAGTATGAACTCAACAGATTAGAACTTGAGTATAATTGTTTGTATTTAGATTTAAACCATGTTCAGTGATGTTGCATTCTGAAGGTCAGTGGAGGTAGTTGGTTCCAGATTTTTGCTCCTAGCATATCTAAATGTTTGTTTATAATAATTATGGTTCGCGCTTTGGGACAATCACATTAAGAGAGTTTGCGTTCCTAGTGTTAAAATTATGTCGATCAAAGTACATTTCAATTTTCGTTACAGAAGTCTTAACGGGGCATAGCCATTTATACATTTATACATCAGTGTAGCTAGAAAATAATCACGTCTTTTTCAATATTCGGCCAAGATAATTCTTTCATTAAATGGATTCCACTGGTTCTTCGTAATTAAAATTGTTTTTTAACGATCGAGCGGCTCGTTTCTGTGTTCTCAAGAGATTTCTTATAAACGACCGGACAGTTTCCCCAGACTGAAGCATAGCATAATCATAACATGGCTGAATAATAGATTTATACAAAATATTAAGTAAAGTAGAATTAACAGTCTGACGGAGTTTCGAAAGAAATGAACTTTATATGCTACTTGATTTACATAAGTTATTTATATGAACATCCCACTTCAGTTGATCATCAATCATTAGTCCAAGATATCTAATTACTCTAACATTGCTCGATCCTTTGTTCATCTTAAGACATATTAATCTCATCTAAAGATCGAGACTTCAGTAACATTACTTTAGTTTTGTCTATGTTGATACGAAGTCTATTATTTAAATACGCATTTCTTATTTCATTCATTATTCGATTGTAAATGTAAGTTAACATCATAAATAGTTTTACACAGTTACATAAATGACTACGTCGTCTGCAAAAATATTGCATGACCCACTCGTTAAATACTCAGATATATCATTAATAAATATCAAAAACAATGTGGTCCTAGTATACTACCTTGGGGAATCCCAATTTTAAGGTCTTTATATTTAGAAAGTTTGCCCTGATATTGCACAGCTTGTTTTCTTCTTGACAAAATAACTACGGAACCATTGTAATTTATTATCACGAACACCATTTTTTTCAGCTTAACAATAACAAAATCAAAATCAATACAATCAAAACATTTGGATAATATCTAAAAGCAAGCTGCAACTTTTTCCTTTTCGTTTAGAGCCTCATAAAAATCATCAATTAGACGATGGAGGCATGTTAATGTTGAATGGTTTTGTAGAAACGCAGATTGGTCGACATTTATCAATATCATGTTCATTTAGATATCTTATAAAGTTGGGCTTGCACTTCTTTCTCTACAATTTTCGCCACATGACTTACGACTGAAAGGGTCTGTAATTATTTGCATCCTTTTGCACCCTTTTACCTTTATAGATAGGAGTTTGTTCGCGCTATTTTCCAATCATCAGGATTTGTGCCTGAGAGTAAACTTGCATTATATATCACAGTTAATGATTCATAAACATATTGGAGCTGCTATTCTTAAAAGCTTGTGTCTAAGTCTAAGATATCCATATTACTGTTTACATCAAGTGACAACAGATGTTTCAGGATATTATTTGGTTCAATATTCTTAAAATCAAAAATATATAGACAATCAGGGTGACCCACTTTAAAGGTTCTTTTTAGAGAAAGTATTTGAGATATTTGTCCAATATTTGCAAAAATGTTCATTGATTTCATCATCAGTTTGTGCTAACCATTTTAGGTCGTGATCATCGTTTACCGAGACCCTGATTTATTTCGCACCGACAACCGAACGAAGAACGTGGTATCCATAGTAACTGCTAGAATCGAGTAACAGTCGTTAATTCAAAAGTATCGAATTTTAAACAGAATCAGCCAAGCGTGATCCGGAAATGCGGTGTGTATCCAAATTACACAAAGAGATGTATGTCGCACCATTGACACTACAGTGCGTGAACTAATGAGAGTGCAGTCCTCGTTGGCATGAACGTTATGTAATCCGGGATGATAGGGGAGAGAGAGGGAGAGAAGAGGACGAGCGTAAAAAAGGAGAGGCGGAGAGAGAGAGGTAGAAAGAGAGTAGCATGTCGCTGTATCTAATTCAATGAAACCAAGTGTGTACAGAGACATTACACAGAGGGAAAAGAAATAGTGGTAAAAGGGGAGAGAGAGGGGCCGAGATGGGGAAGGAGCGTTTGACAGAGAGATGTATGCCTGTACTATAGACAGCGAGAGAAAGAGTGAGGAAGCTATATCATTGTATTCTGTGCGTCATTTTCTTTCTGGAATCATATCTCTAAAAAATGCATCATCAGTCAGATGGAACAGTGAGTATTATTATGTTAATCAGAGTTACTAGTTTATTTTTACGATGAGAATCGTTGCATTTCTGCTTATGGAATCCAAACAAACTTTCTATCATTCATACGTGTATAATTATGTTGAGTTGTTGAACAAATCACCAGTGTCAGTTGCACACAGCCGAGTCAAGTCGACGCAAAAACAGAAACTATTGACTTCAATTTGTTACGAAACATCCATCAACACACGGTAAATACTGTAAACATTTTACCAAGTTGTTGTTCTTAATTTCAGAAAGTAATAATCACAGAAATGTCAATTTGGCACGAAAACAAATCGCGTATTTTCCAAATCAACTGAGCTCGCACACAGAAGATAAGTAAACGCCACACACAATATTACGGTATGTCACTAGTCATGCATTGTGCATTGTGATCCATTTACACACGTACGCAACTAGCTCGATCGCGCGAGGATTTTTTCACTCAGCTCTGTTGTCTAAATCTACCAGTGCGGTGAAAGAAACGAAAAACAAATCTGTTGTTGAATATTGTCAATTTAATGCAAAAGTAGACGGTGAATTAAAAAAAGCTACGGTCTGTATCGATGAAGATAGACTAATCTATACAGCACATCTCTTTAACTTTCTGCACGACCCAAATAAAGCTGCACCGACGCTGTTGAAATCAAGGTTTTGTCGAGAGTCGGGGATTCTTAAATATGTTTGTGTGGCATGTGCGACCTCGGTGCGTCGCTGGGCTCTGACAGGGCTTATTATTACGTCATAGATCATTACGAAGCGAGATCATTCTCCTCCGTGCTTATCCTAAGCTGATCATAGTCAACCTCGCATGTATTATTCTGGTGCTTATTTTTTTCCTGTGACTACTTTTAATTCCTTCCAAAGTTTCTTAGAATCATTTTGTACTTATTTTGATATATCATTGTAATATTCTTTTTTTCTTCTCTTATCAAAGTCGTTTAGGAATTTCTTATTTTACGATAATCATTCAAGGTATCTTGACTTCTAGACAAATCAAACTTATGTTTTAGATAATCCCGCTTATATATTAATTTTACAATTTCAGGTGTCATCCAGGGATTAACTCGTGTTTTAACCTGGTTCTTTCAAAGGAGCAAATTCATTGCAGATTGCTAAAAAACTACTTTTCCACTTACCCCACATTGTGCTAACACACATGTTCTGAGAATAATTGGATATATTAAAGCAGTCTGTATTACTTAATTTATCAGCGAATAATTGCTCATCAAAATTCTTATAATTACGGAAACGTCTACTTTGATGATCCTTGAATATCTTCTTAAAATTAATACAAGTATATATATGATAATGGTCGCTTAAAGATATTTTAGCCACGTCACATACTACATGCTTATGTGGCATCGAACTTAGGATATTGATCAATACATTTAGATGTATTTAATGTAACTCTTGTCGGTTTATTTACAATTTGTTTAAGAAGAAATAAGTTTTCAATATCACTAATGGGATTGCTCTAAGTGAATCACCAGGTATATAATCAATATTTAGGTCACCAAGTAGAATGAGTTCGTTATCTCTCTTCTTATTTTTCTAAGACATCTAAAAATATCTCAAAGTATTCAACATTAGCATCTGGAGGTCTATAAAGACAACCTATTATCAATCTATCTCGGCTCGAAGGAGGAACAATCTAACCCAACCGCTTCAAGTATTTCTGTTTGAAGGTCAGATCGGTCATTATAATCTATACTGTTATTAATGTACATAATAACACCACCGCCTCTACGACCATCAGCTCTATCCCTTCGTATCATATCATATCCTTCAATAGAAACAACATTATCACTTATGGAAGCATTTAACCAAGTTTCACCAATACACATTATATCGAATTTAAGTGTTTGTATCATATACCGTAATTCTTCGATTTTGTCATATAAATAAACTTCTGACATTTAGGTGTCCTATTTTCAATCCATTTGTGTTTTAGAAGTATCTCATTACATTTGTCATATTCTGTTTCATATGTGGTATCAAGCATTGGAACCGATGAAACCGAGCTGATACTCGTTGTCACATCAGTATTATTTAGATTTACATTGTTATTATTTGTAACACTTTCATTTATATAATAATCCTCTGTTCTTTGGAATTAGATAATGAGGTAATATAAGAGTCATTGAGGTTAATCCTAGTATAAGTCGTTTGTCCTGGACTATCGAAGTTCTCATTATCGGCTAGGTCTTCCTTGCCCGGATGTTAAAAGTTAATCTGGGCTTGGCAAAACTTTGCTTTATGACCATAAAAATAACATTTAACGACACACTTTTCTTTGCGCCTGACCTACTTTTCAAAGCTATATGCTGAGCCCCATTCGTAAAGGACATTACATGTAGGCCATTGACTTTCTCAAAAAGTGTAAGCAATAATTTTTCTAAATAATTAGAGATAAGATACGAGATATGATACCACAAACACTCCCAATTTTGTATCAAATGTAGAAATGATGAATGCATTAAGCTGTTAAACTGGTTTTTATTCTGTTGATCGAAAACCGTATCCACTAGGTTAATAAACGATGCTGTCCATCCTTTGTGCACATGAATCTCTCTTATACACCACAGGCAAAATAATAGTTCTAAAAAAAAAAAATAAATAAATAAATAAATAAATAAATAAAAAATAAAATAAAATAAATAAATGGAGCCCATTCGAATTCAATGATTAAAAACATATCACATTTGTTACAGTATGTAGAAGCAAGTGATCAAGCTTTCTTAGAGATAATTCTCGCAGTTATATCTCTGAGAAAGATTGAAGACTCAGCGTGATATGACGAAAATATATTCTTTAAAAAAAAAAAAAAAAAAAAAAAAAAAAAAAAAAAAAAAAAAAAAAAAAAAATGTCAGATTTATTTTGGTTGTTGTTGAAAATAGATCAACTCTAACTAATCTTAAAACATGATAAACCTTAAAACGCTTATTTGAATAGATCTACATGAATTAGTTTGTTATACATGCCAGCATAGGAATCCAATATCTTAAGTTTAATTTTCCGTCGTCCGCCTTTCAATCCTAAAATATCATCATAACGATACTGTGCAGAAGGTGAACAAGAAGGAGGGAGTGTAGAAAATACGGCAGACATACAGAATGGAGTATCGAAACAAGACGTGGTTTTTGTCCAATAAATCTGGATGTTTTCATATCATGTCTAGATTGTCTTGTCTTTAGATGATCACAGTGTGATGATAAACAAGCGATTCTTGGCTCGTTTATTCTCATCTCAGTCTGTGAGTACTAATGGAGTGGCAGCGGCGGGATTCTATTTCAAGAATAGGAAGGGGAGGGGAGGGGGAAGGGAGAGGTTGAGGTTACACGATTTGGAGTTTATGACCCTTTCTTTCTTCTCTTCGTTCCGTCTGGTCAAAATACCCATACTATGTTTTCAGTTCTTTTTATTTATTTTATTTATTATAATTCTTTTTGCTATACAAGAACGAGGTGGGTATTTTATTAGATACACATACGTATGCGTTTCGGATTCAATATCCATTTTAGGGGGCGAAGCGACCAGGACCGCGTGAGCCTAGCGAGCGAGCAGGGGGGGGGGGTGTCTCACGGCACTCTCACTCTTATACACCATAGAGATTTTTTTTTGTTTTTCGCAATGAAAAAAAGGTAATTCCTTTTATGATGTAGGCCTAAACATGTGAGCGCGAAGCCCGAGAGGAGAGCTTTCTGTATATCGACTTTGAAGAAAAAGAATTTCGGTTAACCATTGTTTTGTGCCTTGTTTGCGAGCGCGAAGCGCGAGCCGAAAATTTTGCCTTATAACCACATGAAGGCATTGTATTTTACCCATTATAGTGCGGCATACTTCTTAATTAACAGGTCTGTTTATAATGTTCTAAATAAATGTCTGTATATCATTTCTGAACGAACGTGATGAAGTCAGTGTATTATGTTGATCATTGTCTTCTATTTGGCTTGCGAGCGCGAAGCGCGAGCCGGAAATTTTGCCTTATAATGACTTTTTTTAAAGTCCCCCACGAGCTGATAATCACCGCCCTTTAACAAAATGCGAGAGCGCAAGCGAAATTAAATCCTATTTAAGAATGTTCAATATAAATGATTGTAGTCCCTTTCGGGAAATTATAATTTCTTTTTTTAAGCATACCAACACGAAGCGGGGCAAAAGCTTTCAAATAATTATACCTATTTGAAGAAAGAATATTTTGTTTATTAATTGTCTTATTTTTTGGTTGCGAGCGCGAAGCGCGGGCCGCAAATTTGCTATATAACAACATGAAGGCATTGTATTTCACATATATTTTGCCCCTTACTTCTTTTTAAATTCCTTTAGGAGCTGATAACCCCTGCCCTTTGACAAAATGCGAACGCCAAGCGCGAATGAAAATCACATTGGTTAATAGTCTATAAATTTAATGTATGTAATCCCTTTCTGAATATGATGATAATTTTTGTATACATACGAGCGCGAAGCGCGAGCGGAAAATCGTACGTAGAGAACTGAAAACGAAGTATTAATCATTTGCTTTTGTTTGTTTTATTTTCAAAGTTTATAGCATACATGCATGCCCAACATTTTTTGTTATAATGACCTGAATGCAGGGCAGTTAAAACTTTTTTTTTTGCAACTAACTGACTAAAGCATCTCCTAAAATTGATGATAATTTTTGTAATAGAATTAAACAACCATAGGAGAGCGCGCTTTGAAAAAATAAAAATAAAGCAATTTCTTTAGGCATTTAGGAGTCATCAAATTTATTTGTAACTCTATCTTAAAAGAAGATGTAGGCCTAATCCTTAGAGAAAAAAGTTTCGAGGGCGAAGCGAGAGAAAAGTTACGTAATTTGGGAGATATGGGTCGGCTGCTGCAGGGATATGATGTCCAAAGAAGGAGCGGGAGAGCAAAATACTACAACTTTATACCTATCACATTTCGAATTTAGTGGCGCCGGTTAGTCTTGATAGGTGCCGGTGTTCGAAACAAGCGGGACTGATTTAGTACCCCCCCCCCCCGCACCCACCGCACCCCCTCCCCTGGCGCCGACCATATTATTTTTTTGCTCTCTTTCGCATCCCTTTTTTTTCCTCTCTTTCTTCTCTTTTTTTTTTTTTTTTGTTCTAGAAGGGGGGTGCGTTCGCACCCTTCGCACCCCCTCCTGGCGACGGCCCTTATATAATAAATGAAAGGGCCGTAAAATATAAAAACAACAACAACAACAATAAGAACAGCCCACCATTGACGAAATACATGTAGTTAGGTTATTGGAGATTATTGCCAGCAGAATATCATTCCATCATTGGTGACAGGAGTCGGAGAAAAACTCGCCAAAAAATATCCTGCTTTGTTGTCGTTGTGTTTGCTTGTTTGGAATTTTCACCAAATTGTTGGAGAATTGATGATACAAATATACATGTATGATAATAATTGATTTGCATACTCTGTGGGTAGTTTTCGATTTAACAATTAACCATACAGCAAAACAAAGAAATTTCATCATGAAACAACAATGGAGGTGAACAACTTGATTTTGAGTCATTCATTTTGGAAACGTTCAAAATCCCCTACCAGAAGAGACAATAATGAATCACACCATTCTTTATCTGGGGTAACGCTCCAGACCCCTACCCACATCCTACACTAATGATGCAGGGGCAACGCCCTATGGACCCCCTCCCAATCGACGACAGTAATAATGAAGGAGTAATGCTCTCACACCAAGTCCTAAAATAATGAGACAGGGAGGAAGGAGGGGGTAACGCTTCCTGACCCCCTCCCCATCTTCAACCAGCTCCAATAAACAGGGATAACGTACCCGGACCCCTCAACCTCCAATAATTATGAAGCAGGGAAGGGGAGGGGAAATGCCCCAGACCCCCTCCCCATCACCGACATTAATCTGAAGTATAATATACAGGAATAATGCACCCAGAACCCCTTCATCTCCTATAATAATGATAATAATGAGACAGGGAGGGGGAGGGGAAATGCCCCAGACCCCCTCCCTATCCGACAGACAAGATGATGCGTTCAAGGTGGTACCAGACCGATGAGATGATGCGGCTCTAAAAGCCATTAGAGTTATGAGTGTTTGTTTCTCGTAAACACTCTAAGATTCATAACCTTATGATAGCTGTGGTGATGGTTTCCAGCCGTTCATAAGACCATATACAACGATGAAACTACAGAACGAGAGGCTGAGAGATGGTGATATAATAAGTCGCTTAGTTTGTCTAAAAGTATCTCCATGATCATAATTATAATTGTGATGAAATAATGTAATGCCCCGATGATAGACGTCAGTAATCAAGGAAATCATCGAACAAAAACGAATAAAATTCAAAAAAACAATTTGAGCGCTATTCCCACGCGGTTCAGAATGCGTTTTAATATTGGTCTTACAACGAAATTATATTTCTGATTATGAGAAATAATAGTCGCGAGTATAAATATTATGCTGATTCACTTTTAAAAAGACATTGAATGAAAATTCAAAGGATGATGCAGTTTTTCTCAGGACTCGTCAATATGCATGATTATATTTCAATAATAATTGCAAGGGATATTTATAAATCATTGTAAATGGTACTTCTCTGTCTTTCACAAGTATTATATATGCGAGGGAAATGAGAAGACTTAACGATTGTCTTCTGAGATACTTCTGATTAAGGAGGATATATTTATCATGTCCTGTCTCCTTCGACCGTCTCCGAATTACATCTGGTTTAATTAGAATACCAAATAAGGATGTAAGCCTGGTGAGGGGCTTAACGCTTAGCTGTGGAGAAGAGATAATCTCCTTTAATTTGAATATAATACATTTCGATTTCAAATACGGCTTTCGAGTATTTAAATAATTTAATTTTGCATACAATTGAATTTCTAAAAGCTGAAGAGCCTCTAAATCCCTTTAATAACTTTTTTTCACGAAGAATCCATTAATTTTCTTTATTTTACAATTTAAGTTTCTGTAATAAGAGGCATGATTGTTGTTCCATTAAAATATTCTTCATGTAATAAAGCAGTACATTAAACTCCGGCTTATAGCTACTAAACCGTACCTTAATATAAAACATATAAAGTACTACACACAGAAAAAAATAAGTGTCAAAGCGACACGATCAGTGGCTCGTGATGACCAGACTACAATAAAGAGTCACATTTTCCTATCTGAAGGAGTCGACATGACTCTACGGAGTCAGCATAATACACCATGCAGAGTCTATGTGATCCACTGTGGACCTCGAGGTTTTGCAAGTGCTAATCAGAGTCACAGATTTCCTCTATTGGAGTCAGCATGACTCCTTTATGGGTCACAATCTTATTTTGACTATAAAAAGGAGTCGGGAAAAAGGTATCATAGAGAGTCTCTGTGACCCTCTATAATCCTCATGATTCAAGAAAGTAACAATCAGAGTCGGGATGTCTCCTTTTGGTGTCTAAATAACTCTTTCGAAGAGTCACTTTTGTATGACTATGATAAGAGTCAGGGAAAGATACCTTAGAGAGTCTCTTTGACCCTCTATAATCCTCATGATTTGAAAAAGTAACAATCAGAGTCGGCATGTCTCCTTTTTGGTGTCTACATAACTCTTTCGAAGAGTCACTTTTATATGACTATTGAAAAGTGTCAGGAAAGAGTATCATGGAGAGTCTTTGTGACCCTTTAAAATCCTCATGATCGGAAAAAGTAACAATCAGGGTCGGGATTTCTCCTTTTTGGTGTACAAATAACTCTTTCGAAGAGTCAGTTTTATATGACTATTGAAAAGCGTCAGGAAAGAGTATGATGGAGAGTCTCTATGACCCTTTATCATCCTCATGATCGGCAAAAGTAGCAATCTGGGTCAGGTTTTCTTCTTTTTGGTGTCCAAATAACTCTTTCAAAGAGTCACTTTTATATGACTATTAAAAAGAGTCGGGAAAAAGTATCATAGCGAGTCTTTGTGACCCTCTATAATGCTCATGATTTGAAAAAAGTAACAATCAGAGTCGGCATGTCTCCTTTCTGGTGTCTAAGTAACTCTTTCAAAGAGTCACTTTTATATGACTATTGAAAAGTGTCAGGAAAGGGTATCATGGAGAGTCTTTGTGACCCTTTATAATCCTCATGATCGGAAAAAGTAACAAGCAGGGTCGGGATTTCTCCTTTTTGGTGTCCAAATAACTCTTTCGAAGAGTCACTTTTATATGACTATTAAAAAGAGTCGGGAAAAAGTATCATAGAGAGTCTTTGTGAACCCCTATATTCCTCATGATTTGAAAAAGTAACATTCAGAGTCGGGATTTCTCCTTTTTGGTGTCGAAATAACTCTTTCGAAGAGTCAGTTTTATATGACTATTGAAAAGCGTCAGGAAAGAGTATCATGGAGAGTCTCTATGACCCTTTATGATCCTCATGATTTGAAAAAGTAACAATCAGAGTCGGCATGTCTCCTTTTTGGTGTCGAAATAACTCTTTCGAAGAGTCAGTGTTATATGACTATTGAAAAGCGTCAGGAAAGAGTATCATGGAGAGTCTTTATGACCCTTTATGATACTCATGATCGGCAAAAGTAACAATCAGGGTCAGGTTTTCTTTTTTTGGTGTCCAAATAACCTTTTCGAAGAGTCACTTTTATATGACTATTAAAAAGAGTGGGAAAAAAAGTATTATAGCGAGTCTTTGTGACCCTCTATAATGCTCATGATTTGAAAAAAGTAACAATCAGAGTCGGCATGTCTCCTTTCTGGGTGTCGAAATAACTCTTTCGAAGAGTCAGTTTTATATGACTATTGAAAAGCGTCAGGAAAGATATCATGGAGAGTTTTTATGACCTTTATGATCCTCATGATCGGCAAAGTAACAATCAGGTCGGTATTTTCTTCTTTTTGTGTCCAAATACTTTTTTCGAAGAGTCACTTTTATATGACATTAAAAAGAGTGGGAAAAAAGTATCATAGAGAGTCTTTGTGACCCCTATATTCCTCATGATTTGAAAAAGTAACATTCAGAGTCGGGATTTCTCCTTTTTGGTGTCGAAATAACTCTTTCGAAGAGTCAGTTTTATATGACTATTGAAAAGCGTCAGAAAGAATATCATGGAGAGTCTTATGACCCTTTATGATCCTCATGATCGCAAAAGTAACAATCAGAGTAGGCATGTCTCTTTCTGGTGTCTAAGTAACTCTTTCGAAGAGTCACTTTATATGCTATTTAAAGGAGTCGGGAGAAAGTATCATAGAGGGTCTCTGTGACCCTATAAATTCAATCTGTAGAGTATCGAAATCACATATTTTTTTAAATAAATTTATAAATTGAGGACAATTTTTGTTAAAGAAGGATTTTTATGTAGGACTGTTTATTGTTCATTTAGGTTTCCTTTGTTAGTTGACCTATTTCTTATCAGCTTTGGTATTTAGTTCAGCTTTGTTCACATCCACGTCTAAATAACTCTTTCGAAGAGTCACTTTTATATGACTATTGAAAAGTGTCAGGAAAGGGTATCATGGAGAGTCTTTGTGACCCTTTAAAATCCTCATGATCGGAAAAAGTAACATCAGGGTCGTGATTTCTCCTTTTTGGTGTACAAATAACTCTTTCGAAGATCACTTTTATATGACTATTAAAAGAGTCGGGAAAAAGTATCATAGGAGTCTTTGTGACCATCTATATGCTCATGATTTGAAAAAGTAACATCAGAGTCGGCATGTCTCCTTTCTGGTGTCGAAATAACTCTTTCGAAGAGTCAGTTTTATATGACTATTGAAAAGTGTCAGGAAAGGGTATATGGAGAGTCTTGTGACCCTTTATAATCCTCATGATCGGAAAAGTAACAATCAGGGTCGTGATTTCTCTTTTTGATGTACAATAATCTTTCGAAGGTCACTTTTATATGACTATTAAAAAGAGTCGGGAAAAAGTATCATAGAGAGTCTTTGTGACCCCTATTATCCTCATGATTGAAAAAGTAAATTCAGGTCGGATTTCTCCTTTTTGGTGTCGAAATAACTCTTTCGAAGAGTAAGTTTATATGACTATTGAAAGCGTCAGGAAAGAATATCATGGAGAGTTTTTATGACCTTTATGATCCTCATGATCGCAAAAGTAACAATCAGGGTCGGTATTTCTTCTTTTTGGTGTCCAAATAACTTTTCGAAGAGTCACTTTATATGACTATTAAAAAGAGTGGGAAAAAAGTATCATAGAGAGTCTTTGTGACCCCTATATTCCTCATGATTTGAAAAAGTAACATTCAGAGTCGGATTTCTCTTTTTTGGTGTCGAAATTACTCTTTCGAAGAGTCAGTTTTATATGACTATTGAAAAGCGTCAGGAAGAATATCATGGAGAGTCTTTATGACCTTTATGTCCTCATGATCGGCAAAGTAACAATCAGAGTCGGCATGTCTCCTTTCTGGTGTCTAAGTAACTCTTCGAAGAGTCACTTTTATGTGACTATTTAAAGGAGTCGGGAGAAGTATCATAGAGGGTCTCTGTGACCCTATATAATTCAAATCTGGTAGAGTATCGAAAATCACATATTTTTTTTTTTATTGAATTTATAAATTGAGGACAATTTTTGTTAAGAAGGATTTTATAATTATGTAGGACTGTTTATTGTTCTTAGGTTTCCTTTGTTAGTTGACCTTTATTCTATTCAGCTTTGGTATTTAGTTCAGCTTTGTTCACATCATTTCCTCTTTGACTTTCAACCTTCTTATCTATCATTCCATTGCTATTCAGATGTCTCATTCATTACACATTCCACATCTGATTCTTTGTTCAACATTCTTATTACATAATCATCTCATTTTATTCATCTACATCCTCTTATCTCTTATTGGTTATTCTTATGAATTGACTTTTACATTTGAGTTGGTTCCTCCATTCTCTTTATTTTTATTGTTAATCCGACTTAATTTGAATATGTATTATCTTGTATAGTATGATTTTCTGATGTGGCCAAGTAGCCTTGATAAATCAGTGCATACCAGACTCATCAAGTTAGTTGTATTTTATTTCGTGCTTGTTCCTGTTCTTGAATCTTCCATTTGCTGTCATCTCAGGGACAAACGCTCGACCCCCCCCAAACCAGAGTTTAGATGGCACCTCATTGGAGTCTTCCTTATTGACCCCTAGATGAGTCTAGCATAGGGAGTTTAGATGAACCTCTTGGAGTCTACCCACTTGACCCCTCCAGGAGTCTTAACATGCATGACTCTTATTGGGAGTCATCTCGGACAAATGCTCAACCCCAGAGGAGTATAGAGGAAACCATATCAGAGTCTACCACCTTAGACTCCTACAGGGTCATTATCTTGGACCCAAGAGGAGTTTAAATGACACCATATTAAAGGGTACCCACTGCACTTCATTGGAGTCTACCCACTTGACACCTCCAGGAGTCTAACATGCACGACTCTTTGGGAGTCATCTCGCACAATGCTAAACCCCCAAATGGAGTTTAGACAAAACCATATCAGAGTCTACCACCTTAGACCCTAGCGAGTCCAGCAACTTGGACCAAGAGCAGTTTAGATGACACTGCATAAAGGGTTCCCACTGCACTTCATTGGAGTGTGTCCACTTGACCATCCAGGAGTCTTAATATGCATGACTCTTATTGGGAGTCATCTCGGACAAATGCTCAACACCCGGAGGAGTATAGAGGAACCTTAGCAGAAGTCTACCACTCTTCACTCATACAGGAGTCAAGCATACTTTGACCCAACGGAGTTTAGATGACACCGTATTCAAGGGTACCCACTCGCACTGCTGATAGGAGTCTGGCATAGAAATCCAATTCTCTTCAATTATCACCGTGAAGACTGAATAGAGTACAGATGACTACCTTAGAGGCTATTGTGCCACACCACAGTCTCTTTGGTTTAGCATTTGTCCGGAGATGACTCCAGAAAGAGTCATGCATGTTAGACTCCTGGGTTCAAGTGAGCACACTGCAATGAAGTGCAGTGGGAACCTTTATACAGTGTCATCTAACTGCCTCTTGGTCCAAGTATGCTGGACTCGCTAGGAGTCTAAGGTGGTAGACTCTGATATGTTTTGTCTAAACTCCATTTGGGGTTTAGCATTTGTCGGAGATGTACTCCAAGGAGTCGTGCATGTTAGATCTGAGGTGTCAAGTGGGTAGACTCCAATGAATGCAGTGGTACCCTTATATGGTGTCATTAAGCTCCTCTTGGGTCAAGTAATGGACTCCTGTATGAGTCTAAAGGTGGTAGACTCTGATATGGTTTTTCTCATCCTCTGGGGTTGAGCATTAGCCGAGATGACTTCCAATAAGAGTCATGCATGTTAAGACTCCCTGCAGGGTCAAGTGGGTAACTCCAATGAGGTGTCATCTAAACTCCCTATGCTAGACTCCTCTAGGGTCAAATAAGGAAACTCCGATGAGGTATCATCTAAATCTGTTTGGGGTCGAACGTTTTGTCCTGAGATGACACTCAAGAGAGTCTAGCATGTTTGACTCAGTTGGAGTCAAGAAGGTAGACTCCCACGAGGTGTTATCTAAACTCCTGGAGGTGTCAAGTGGGTAGACTCCAATGAAGTGAGTGGGTACCTTTAATATGGTGTCATCTAAACTCCTCTTGGGTCCAAGTATAATGGACTCCTGTAGAGTCTAAGGTGGTAGACTCTGATATGGTTTTCCTCTATACTCTCTGGGTTGAGCATTGTCCGAGATGATCCAATAAGAGTCATGCATGTTAAGACTCCCTGGAGGGTCAAGTGGGTAGACTCCAATGAGTGTCATCTAAACTCCCTATGCTAGACTCCTCTAGGGGTCAAATAAGGAAGACTCCGATGAGGTATCATCTAAACTCTGGTTGGGGGTCGAACTTTGTCCGCTGTAGATGAACACCAAGAGAGTCTAGCATGTTTGACTCCAGTTGGAGTCAAAGAGGTAAGATCCCACGAGGTGTTATCTAAACCTGGAGGTGTCAAGTGGGTGAGACTCCAATGAGTGCAGTGGGTACCTTATATGGTGTCATCTAAACTCCTCTCTGGGTCCAAGTATAATGGACTCCTATAGGAGTCTAAGGTGGTAGACTCTGGATATGGTTTCCTCTATACTCTCTGGGGGTTGAGCATTAGTCCGAGATGACTTCCAATAGAGTCATGCATGTTAAGACTCCCTGCAGGGGTCAAGTGTGGTAGACTCCAATGAGTGTCTATCTAAACTCCCTATGCTAGACTCCTCTAGGGGGTCAATAAGGAAGATCCGATGAGGTATCATCTAAACTCTGGTTTGGGGGTCGAACGTTTGTCCCTGAGATGGACACTCAAGAGAGTCTAGCATGTTTGACTCCAGTGAGTCAAGAAGTGACTCCACGAGGTTGTATCTAAACTCCTGGAGGGTCAAGTGGGTGAGACTCCAATGAAGTGCATGGGTACCTTTATATGGTGTCATCTAAACTCCTCTTGGGTCCAAGTATAATGGACTCCTGTAGGAGTCTAAGGTGGTAGACTCTGATATGGTTTCTCTTATACTCGCTCTGGGGTTGACATTTGTCCGAGATGATCCTCACAATAGAAGTCATGCATGTTGAAAGACTCACTGGAGGGTCCAAGTGGGTAGACTCCATGAGGTGTCATCTAAACTCCTATGCTAGAGCTCCTCTATGGGTCAATAAGGAAGACTCCAATGAGGTATTCATCTAATATCTGGTTTGTTGCGGCGCGCTCTCTCGCAGTTTTTGTTCCCTGAGATACCATGCAGAGAAGAGAGTCCAGATATGTTGTGACTCGCAGTTGTGGAGTCCCGAAGAAGTGCGACTCCGCACAACTGAGTAAGTCGAGGCAAGCGTAAAGCTCTAGTGTTTTTGGCGAGGGTTTGACACGTGGTGGTTGCTGGAGATAGTGACACTCGAAGAAGAGGTCATAGTTATGTTTGTACGTACCAATGATGGAGTACAAGAATAGTATGAGCTTTCCAGCGAGTGGTCATTGCTTAGAAGGCTCTGGTTTGGGGGTTGTCTCCGAACGGTTGTCGCTGACGTATGACACTCAAAATTTGAGTTGCTAACATGTTAGACTCTAGTTCGGAAGTCAAGAAGGATTAGACTCTAATAAGAGTGATTGCAGTTTGTAACTCAATTGAAAGAGTGCTGCTTTAAACCAATTTTAAGTGCATCTCAGGGACAGAAGCCTGGAACTCTTGGTAAAGGTCACTTAGACACTTTTTTGTTTTCTGTGTGTACATTGCAAGATATTGGATTGTTCGCTCGGCTTGCGGCGATAATGTAGTATGGATATCTTAGAAATAGCCTGTAATAAATTTTATAGTAAGCTAATTTTCAACCCACAGCAATTGCATAACTCGTAGTAAACAGACAGGTTTGAAAAAGAGATGGCATAACAAAGTGCATCACTGTCGAATATTGATATTAAAATCTGGAATGGACAAGCAATCCACAATATATAAAACAAGTTCATTTCAGCTAAAAGTACACGGCTTATACGTGGGTAAACGTGTGGTATACGGTGGTGGTGAACCAAATATCAGCGCGTGTCTAAGTTTCAGCGCAGATTTGATATCTCTAAAAAGTAATCACTGATCTGCGATGAAATGGCTGATGGCAACTCGATCAAGAAGAGGACCTACAAAATAATTTGAGAACGCAAAACTTTTCGTCTTATGGTAACGTTTTACTGAATTGTGAAAATATTGGAGCCGAAATATTCGGTAGAATTGGCGTGTTCGTTTGCGAATCAAAGTTACCGTACTTCCTTAGACAAAGTCTGGAATCTATACTTTTATTTACCCATCGCCGATCTTTAACGTCTACCAAATTATGATAAGTGATATTAAGATCAATCTATATTCATGAAATTTTGACTTACATTTACTGTATAATTCCCTTTCGCTTAGATATGTGAATTTTCTTGAAATCGTGTTTGTCAAAACCCCCTGTTAGGGAAGATAAGTCTGCGCGTGTTCTTTCTGACTTTTTACACGGATATGCGGCGATCGTTCCTGATCGAGACACGAATTTGATAATCGCAATTCAGGTGCAAAAACCATTTGACCTAGTTTCACTGCTTTGTATCGCGTTGTCGACGAGTTTTATGAATTTTGCGCCGTTATTGCATGTGCATATTCATGGGTTATTGCGCGTGATTTTGTGTAAAATAGAAGTAATTGTGATTGGAATGGTAGGCTATACTATATTATTTTTAATTTTGCGCGACTATGATGCTCACCCCATCATAATATTTTATATTCAAAATTCGAATAGAATGACCTACTTCGCACTTTAATGCAGAAACTAATGGCAATGTTGCGAGCGCGAGCGGCGAAGCCGAAATTTTGCCTTATAATACACTTTTAGCATTGTATTTGACATACATTTTGCCTGGGGGGGGGGGTGGGGGGGACTCGTCCGCTCCTCGTCCGCCACGAGTTCGCCTGCCAATGTACATCAACATACGCTTTCGCTGATTTTAATACTGCAATTATTGCAGCACACACCTTTACAAACATAATAAACATGGTCATGCCAGAGCAATTTATTGGTGGTCTATGATTATTCCGATTCTAAGCATTTCGTACTGTAAACCCTGTCGATTACAGTACCGTTAAACTACATAGAGATTACTGAACTATACGTAATAATATACTGAGTCATACTTGTTTAGTCTCCGTTTTTTAGTACTTAATACCATGCATCATGTGCGTCTTATCTACATTGAGTTTGATTTTAACCATGTATTTATATAGCCTCTTGTCGAGGCCTTGTTGGCTATATCCTCGTCAGCCGAATAATGCCGAGCGAAGCGAGACGAAAACCCGAACTCGCGAAGCATTAAACAAAAGCCTAGCAGGTATAAAATTATTATCATAACGACATGCTTTTGATTGATGAAGATTCATAATTAAGTTTCTCATTTCTGAGCTGATCACTGGTGAGAAAAAGAAGGATTTAGATTGACGTTCAGTCAAATATTCTGTATGATTAACATTTGAATCGATTTTACTAGCTAATTTTTTGTCTAAAAAGTATGTTGACAAAAAAGTCATTAATAACATGACATTAATAGCAATGTCTTTTGGAGATGTGTATTCACATGGTACACCAGCAATTTCAGAGTTTTTTTTTTTTTTCTATTTTTGTGCTTTTATCACAGGAGTTATTCTTGTTCAATAGTTCGTTTATATGTTTCCAGGTTTTCTTGCTGTTAGACTTATCCTTTTCAAATAGCTCCCAATAGTACATTTTTTTGGAGGTTCTAACAATCGAAGTAAGTATATTTCTATATCTTTTATATTTATCGAAATGAACTTGCTAAAACCAGACTTAATCGTCTTTGAATACAATTGATGCTTTTTCCGAATTGATTTCTTTATCGAGCGTGTTATCCATCATGGTTTATTTGTTTTCTTTGATGCCAAATGTATCTCCTCAATGGGAGCATTTTTATTGCATACCTATAAAAACATCTCACAGAATTTATCATAGGCCTCGTTTGGCTCGAAACAATCATATACATCAGTTTCTGTCCAATTTACATTCATCATATCATTTTTTGAAGGAATCGACTGAAAAATTTCGAAAATTCCTGAGTAGTATTGTTTTCTTGTCTTGTATATTGCTTTGAAATTTCTTAAAAGTGGCATAGATTGGAAGATGATCATATATTCCAGCCTCAATACAACCTGAATGAATCCAACATGATGAAATATTTGTATAAATATGATCTATAACCCTATGATCAAACTGATACTTTTGAAGTGTTTGTTCGTATGCGCTGACTCTGGACCCTCCCTATACTAAAAATTCATAAATCACTGCAATTAATTTGAATGCACATGCAATCCATCTATGAAATTATGAATAACTTATCAATGCCCTTTGAGACCAAATATTATTGCGGTTATCTTAAGTAAAGAAAGGGAGACTCGGAGAGCTGTTACCACTTTACCTGCGTAATAAATAGGTGGTATTTCTGTTCACCATGTTAGCTTACAGGCAGGGGTGATTCAAAATGGCGACTTCAAATTCTGACATTGAGAGGAAGATTTCTAAATTGCGAGCTGAAATCTTGTCCTATAAACCAGGCAAAACTGAACCTTGCAATGATGAACGAGTGGTGTTTCCAGAGAAGCTTTTCATTGGTGTTCTTCAACCATTGTTTTGGGGTGACACAAAGTCTGATATAGTCTGTAACCTGAGACGAGCTCTTCATGGGGACGTAGAAGAGAGATCATCTACTGAGACTCAAGAGCAGTATCTCACGGATTCTATATCTGTTATTATGGAAACCTCCTGGGGTCAGTACATTGAACGTCCGTTCATTGTTGTGTGATTTTTAAAAATTAATTTTAAAATGAAGTTACTATCGTTAGTATGTTATTCTTGTTTGTCAATCAACAAGGCGAGTCATGGGGCAGCGCTATACAAAATAATGGCGCATACGGTGACTCTTGTTTCGTTTTTTTTTTTTGTTGCCATGTTCATAAAGCGGTAGGATATTATCATAAAGAAACTAAAGGTTGAAACTAGATAGACGTATTTCGAAACATGACCTCCTCTATTAGCAAGATATGATTAACTTTTATTCGAGGTATATGTATATCAGTGTATAATGTAAATACGTCGTGGTCTCGAGGGTAAGTCACCAGACTGTGGATCATTGTTGCAACAAGCACCAACGTCAATTAAAATTACATGTGTCACATTTCACCCATTTGAGGTAATTTGGTACAATTAAATTCAGCGTATGGAGTTTGAGAGCCTAGCATCTTTATTTCATAGGTCCATATGCATTGTTAAAGTCTAGGTAATAGCATCAGTCAGTGCTTTAACATGTTTAGTGCTGATAAAAAGTGGTTAATCGAGGTTTGTGTTATGATACTCATATGCTTTTTAATGAGAACATTATGATATGGAGCGTGGTATATGGCTGGATAAAAAAAAAAATAAATAAACAAAAATAAACAAAAAAGGAAAACAAACAAAAACGGCGTGAAGAGTAGATTGGAGAAATGACATGACTATACACTTTTCAGCATGGATAGTTTTGTTATAGGTACCTGATAGATCTATATGGTGGCACTCCATGCACAGTTTAAAAAAGTATTTCAACTATACGTCCTCCCCCCTAGACTCACAAATGCCAGATAAACACACTGATACCTAATATAGATGGGCTTTCTTGCTGTGTACATGTATATTATGTCATAAAGCACGCTATTGTCGAGTTCTGCTTATTCTTCTTCATGTGTTATAAAATTTCATACAGATTTTGATGATGAAGCTTTATCACGTCTGTGGGCAAAGGTTGAATGTGTAGTATTGTGTCTAGAGTAAGTATAATTCACAATACTTTGTTTACATAATATGGAGAATGATGGTCACGTTGCTTCAGTAAAGTAGAGTAAACTCTAAATGTGATAAAACGAGTGTGAGATATGAATTTGATTTTGAATGAGATTGTTGACTATAAAGTCACTACTATTGATTACATAAATTCCTGTCCTATAACTGAAAGGCTGCTACTCACCCACTTGTGGAAGGGCGTTAGGAGAATTGAATTTTAGAATGAAATTAATATTCTGAAGTGTATCCCTCAAGTCAAGTTGCATGAAAGTAACACTAGTGTGGCGGGCGTAATGCACATGTAGACAGTCCAAATACCGTAGAATGTTTACTTATATACAGATAAAGTACGATAGTTCAAACAAGCTAATAAAATCAACCGAGATAAACAACCCCGCCCCCCAACAATTAAAAATAAATAAATAAATAAATAAATAAATAAATAAATAAATAAATAAACAAATAAATAACAATAATACAAAAATCAAACAATAAAGCACAAAAAAACAACAATAATAAACAACCAAACGAAAAAAAAAATCAAAAACAAAAACAAAGAAACGAACAAAAAATCAGATATTATTTTGGGGATTCGAAATTATTTGGTCGACTA
>CALNVZ010002377.1:0-11515 GCA_940671915.1 Paracentrotus lividus | reverse complement strand
CTTATAAGAACACGACTTGTGCTGCAGTCATGCAGATATTTTCGTTGAGTTACGTTCGGTTGCGTCCAAAAATTATTTTTTCTGCTGATCTCCACGGATGCCTTTCTGTCATAGTCAGCAGTGCAAAAATAGTGATAATTTCGTGTACCCAATAAAACAAAGAAATACATAAGACAAGATGGAATAGAAGATGAAATAAAGATAAAACAACAAAAACGTAACTAAACGTAAGTGCCTGTGTGACTGCAGCATTAGGTAGGCCTATTTAGCTTTTTATTATTTCGATAATTATGATTTTACGTGAATGATACGCAAGTTAAGGTCTCGGATTTACGAGAAATAAGAGAAATTTAAACAGAAGCGGGTGTAGAGGGGGGGGGGGGGGGTTGCAACCCCCCCCCCCCCAAAAAAAAAAAAAAAAAAAAAAAAATCCGGGACCATGTTTTTAGATGCAAGAAAACGCCATTTTCACACACAGATTTCAAATTTTCCCTACTGTGGAGGGGGACACCCCCTCCCACATCCTCCCCCTCGCTCGCTCCGCTCGCATACCACCCCAACCCCCTTTATAAAAAGCTGGATCCGCTCCTGTTATAATTCTTTGAAAATCAACAGCTCATTTTTTATCATATTTTGTAATATATATATACAGAGATTAAACAAGCAAAAATAAGAAAGGAGCGCATTCATCTTTTGAATGCTTCAGTGTGTGACCCCGATTATCATGATAAAACCGTACGAGTGCAGTCGTGGTTAATTGACATGTCAACTTGATCCGGCCGCGGAGTGTTTTTGAAAAAAAAGTAGAGGGGCTCATCGAGCCGCAAGTGATTGGGGGTGGGTTGGGGCTGAACAGGCTAAAAGCACAATTAATGTATGGTCAGTTTCCTTTTTTGTACACGTTTGCTAAAAGAGTAACAACAGGGGCGGCTGACGCGACCCCTGTGAGTTGACGTGAATTAAAATAACTATCAAAGTTACTATACAAATAATAACGGACTGCGACATAAGACATTTGCGTATATATGAACACTACTGTAAACTCTGGTAGGCCATTAATTACAAGTAATTTATAAGCACGGGCCGCGCGGAGCGTTTTTGTAAGGCTAAGTCGAAAGTGGGATGGGGAGGGAGCGAACAGGCTAAGATTAACAAATCTATGGTCATTTTTGCGTTTTTGTACACGGTTGCTGAAAAAAAATGAGGGGGGGGGTTCAGCCCCCGCTCCGCGGCCCCTGATAAGTGCTGCTTATTATTGTGAAAATTATAACATAAAAACACACCAGTCCGGCATGAGATTCATTACCTTGCACCGTTTTCAATGATAAGGGAATGAACATTTCCAAACTTTAGATAGCGTTTATCAACAGTAATTCCCTATGAGAACAGTAAAAAGTCAGTTAAATTGTTTATTTCAGTACAAATATCTATATTTATTATATAATCGCCAAACACAACAAGGAATGATAAACATCCATTGACATAAATCAAGCAGATGGTATCATACGGAACGACAACTCTAGTAATCCGTGACGTAACAGCTGCTGATGACAATCACAAGCCGCGATTCCTCTTTGAGCTGCTTGCTCCGCATAGGGATGATTTCTTGACCCGGCTTTTTATGACAGCCACGCACATTGTGCTGGCTGCTGACCCGATTAGTAATAAGTTTTTTATGATGTAAGGTTTTTTCAAGAGATCGAGAGTAACTGCTTCACATTATGTTTGTTCATTTGGGCTTTTCATAAAAAGTAAAAAAATTAGGTCGATAGAAATTTGTAAAAAAACGTAAAAATGTCCAAAATATTAACCTAAAATGAACATTAATTACAAAATAAAAATCAATCATTGTCAAAATAATGTTTAATATTATTAATTTCAGGCCTTAACTGAAGTGTAATTGAAAACTCCAAGAAATTTCATTAAATTTAAGCGAGATATTACTTTGCGAAGTTAAGCTTGCACTGATCTTCAAAAATAATTTTCCGCGCTCAAGTAGAGGTCACGCACAATTTGGCAAAAAGTGAGCTCGATAAATAAGCGCGTTTTACGCGGACCTGCGGGTTGGCTGAAAACGGTCAAAATGAATCGGCCGTGTACTATTGCAATGAGACTGGTCACAACAAGCACGGGCTGTGCCGTACTAGCCGGAACGGCAACCGGTACGGTTTTTATGGGATTGCTCTTGGAGCGATTTGAGACGGTTTGCCGTACCGGTTACCGGACCGGACTCGGTGTGACGAGGCCAGGGCAAAAACGGTCGAAATGAATCGGCCGTGTACTATTACAATGAGATTGGTCACAACAAACACGGGCTGTGCCGTACTAGCCGGAACGGCAACCGGTACGGTTGTTATGGGATCGCTCTTGGAGCGATTTGAGACGGTTTGCTGTACCGGTTACCGGACCGGACCCGGTGTGACAAGGCCTTAAACAGTTCAGTTGGGGATAATGAAATAAATATACCACACTATAGTGTTATAAGAAAAGATAGAAATAGAAGTGGTGGAGAAGTTTTAATATATATACATGAAAGTATATTTTTTGAAAAACTGATATTACCCGAATCGGTAGAACAACTGGAAGTTATCTGTAGTCTTATTCGTCTGAAAAATACAAAACCATTTATTTTCATCAATTGGTACAGACCGCCTAATAAAACTCAAGTGTTAGATTCTTATGAAGAATTGTTGGTTTATTTAGGTGCTTTCAATAGTCCAATTATCTTAATGGGAGATGTAAATTATAATATTGCTAAGCATCCATATACTAGCGATGTTCGTAAATACTCTCAAATTAATGATAGTAGTCTGTAAGATAAGGACCATAGATGTTCACTTCCGGCAGAAACTGTGAAATTTGGCACATAGGCGTATTTTTGGACGCTGATGTCAAAAATTGCCGGCCCCAAGCGATTCGACAACTCGATCGGCGGCCATTTTGAAATCCAAGATGGCCGCCATGAAAACCATTGAAACTGCCTAACTTGAGTTCTAAGTGGCATGTGGCACTGAAAATTGGCACATAACAGGATATTGATATCCTGAATTCGAATATTGCCAGCCCCCATCGATTCGACCACTCAGTCGGCCGCCATTTTGAATTCCAAGATGGCCGCCATGAAAATCATTGATATGCCTAACTTGAGTTGTAACTGACATGAGGTACTGAAATTTGGTACACAGATGTATTTTGACATCCTGAAAGCAAATATTGCCTTCCCCCACCTGTCCGACCACCTGGTCGGCCGCCATCTTGAATTCCAAAATGGCCGCCATGAAAATCACTGAATATGGCTAACTTGGGTTATAAATGACATATGGTACTGAAATTTGGTACAAAGATGTATTTTGACATTCTGAATTCAAATATTGCTGGCCCCCATCGATTCGACCACTCAGTCGGCCGCCATCTTGAATTCCAAGATGGCCGCCATGAAAATCATTGATATGCCTAACTTGAGTTGTAATTGACATGAGGTACTGAAATTTGGTACACAGATGTATTTTGACATCCTTAATTCAAATATTGCCGGCCCCTACCTGTCCGACCACTTGGTCGGCCGCCATCTTGAATTCCAAAATGGCCGCCATGAAATTCCCTGAATATGCCTAACTTGAGTTCTAAATAACATGAGATATTGAAATTTGGTATGCAATGGTATTTTGACATTCTGAGTTCAAATATCGCTGGCCCCAATCAATTTGACCACTCAGTCGACCGCCATCTTGAATTCCAAGATGGCCACCATGAAAATCAATAATATGCCTAACTTGAGTTATAAATAACATGTTGTATTGAAATTTGGAAAACATTGGTATTTTGACATCCTGAATTCAAATATCGGCGGCAACAGTCAATTTGACCACTCAGGCGGCTGCTAAGAAAATAATTGATATGCCTAACTTGAGTTCTAAATGACATGTGATACTGAAATGTTGTATTTTTACCTCCTGAATTCAGATGTCGCTGGCCCCATCGATCCGACCTGTCAGTCGGTCGGCATTTTGAATTCCAAGATGGCCACCATGAAAATTATGGAAAATGCCAGACTTGCATTCTAAATGATATGCGGCACTGAAAATGGTATACATTGGTATTTTGACATTCTTTATTCAAAAATTGTTGATCCCTTGTGATCTAACCACATGGTCATCATGATCCCCATCTTAAATGCGAAGATGGTCGGCTTGACAAATCATTAAAAATTGCTAATTTGAGTTCAAATTGTCCTTTGGAATTGATTTTTGTGAAAAATTGAACTTTTTTTTTTTTTTTTTTTTTTTTTTTAACCTTGTCGTACAAGAGTAACTTTCAGATGGCACTCATTATTAAGAGTTTTCAAGGCCTTTCTGACCTTTCCACTTGACTTTGTTAATTTTTCCCATAATTCCATGTATATGGAAACCTATCCCTTCCTCTGGACATTTTCTGTGTTGTTAAATTGTAATAACTCATGTTTTTGTTTTGTTTTCTTTAAATTTCCAACCATGTCTCATCCTACTACTATCCTAAACTTAAGCTGTTGAGCCTAATTGATGTGATTGCTAAACAGACGGATATCAAGATAAAAATTTGTAATTTCTAAACAAAGGCAAACGAGAGTAATGGCCGAAGGACACTAGGGGGTTGCTCACCTCAGTGCTGGCTTTGCCTTCAACCAGAAATTGGGTAATGCGATCTTTTGGGTAATATTTTACCCACTGCAGAGTACAACTCCATAGTAAAAAGTTGTAATAGATAGTGCTTTATCGTGTGGAGAAGAAGAAAAATCATGAGTTGCCTAGCTACCTTTAGTTTAAAATGGTAGGAGGGGCTGATACTTGGTACATGTGGGTAAACTGACAAGCTAATTTCAGATGAGCCTATATATATCTTGATTTTATACATGACTGTGAATATAATATTGGCCCCCATTTTAAAGCAGCAATTGCAATATTGAAAATCTGTAAAGCCTGTCATGAGTTGTTAATGACAACGTCTCCACGACGAAAAAAAAATCATAGACATGAACATGTTCTGTTTTCTCATGAGACGTCGCAGAAATTCATGAGATGTCGCGGAGACTAATGAAACTTCTCTGAGACGTCCCGTCATATTGTCTTGAATCTGTCTCAAATCTCAAATCCATTTCATAGCAAGAGAGATATACCACCATCAGTGTTTTAATTTTCATGTGCTAGGTATTTTCCATGATTTCCATGGTAGATCGCTGTGTGGTCAGATCGCTATGAGTTGGCAATATTTGAGTTCAGGATTTCAAAATACAATTGTATACCAAATGTCAGTGTGACATGTCATTTAGAACTCAAATTATGCATTTTCAATGATTTTCATGGCGGCCATTTTGGAATTCAAGATGGCCGCGGACCAAGTGGTCAGATTTCTATATGCAGATAGTTTTTAAATTCAAAGTATCAAAGTACCATATTGTACCAAATTTCAATACCACATGTAATTTATAACTCAAGTTAGGCATGTTCAATTGTTTTCAATGGCGGCCATTTTGGAATTCAAGATGGCGGCCAACCGAGTGGTCGGAGCGGTTGGGGCTGGTAATATTTGAATTCAGGATGTCAAAATACCATTGTGTACAAAATTTGAGTGCCATATGTCCTTTATAACTCAAGTTAGGCATGTTCCATGGTTTTCAATGGCGGCCATTTTGGAATTCAAGATGGCGGCCAACCGAGTGGTCGAATCGATTGGGGCCGGTAATATTTGAACTCAGAATGTCAAAATACCGTTGTGTACCAAATTTGAGTGCCACATGTCATTTTTAACTCAAGTTAGGCATGTCTTTGATTTTCATGGCGGCCATCTTGGAATTCAAGATGGCGGCTGACTGAGTGGTCGAATCGATTGGAGCCGGCGATATTTGAGCTCAGAATGTCAGAATACCTTTTCATGGCGGCCATCTTGGATTTCAAAATGGCCGCCGTTCGAGTGGTCGGATCGCTTGGGGCCGGCAATTTTTGAAATCAGCGCCCCAAAATACCCCCAACATGCCAAATTTCACACTTTCTGCCGGAAGTGAACAACTAGGCCATTTTTTTTGTCCTTATCTTACAGACTATAGGGTACATGCAGGTAATATGGGCCAGCAGGTAATATGGGCCACCTGAAGCAAATCATGTCGTGACCGTCGACCGGTGACCGGTGACCGGTGTGAGCACCATAATGTTGTTTATATGAACTCTAAACGAAAATATATCGTCGTGAGAGCATCTGATGCCGAAATTTGTCTGAGAAAATTGCTGAAAACCAAAAGGTAGGTAAACCGTACGGCATTTTTTTACCCTGATGTAAAATTTGATATTTCACAGAATGTGATGGTGAAAGAGTGTTTGAGGGGGTAACCTCAATTGTTTTGTATATTTAGTAAGCTTATAGTTTCATTTTGATCATATTAGCGTGTACAGGTCAATTTGTTGTAGTGAAGGGGTGCAATGTGGCATTGAATGCTTGCCTGACACAGCAACATTAGTGCAGGTAATATGGGCCATCCAAAATGGCGGTAATGATTCTGGTACTTAGTATTGGGATGAGTCATCAATCTCTTTGCTACGATTTATGGGGGTATATTCACAGTATATAATTAAGAGAAATAACTTATTGTAGGCCTATATTGACTTGTATAATGAAAAAAATATTTGAATAATATATAAAAAAAAGAAATAATATACAAAATACAAAACAATGAAATATATAGTCAAAGTATTTACTCGGAAGGGTCTTATAATTTCAAATGATATCTTAAAGTTAATGATTTTCAACAATTTAAGCAAACTCCAGACATGGTAGTGTCATTGCAGTTTTTAAAGCATACATTAAATACATGTGCCCATATTACCTGCACATGCAGGTAATATGGGCACTTTGATAATGACGTCAACATTTGAATATTGCAGACAGGTGGGTAGGTGATAATTGTTTTTCTTCACAATAAAAGTTATAGCAGTAGTTATTGATTCATATAAACAAAGATTAGACTGTGTCATTTTGTAATTTTATGCAAATTAGGCAAATGAGCTTTAGGGGGTCCATATTACCTGCATGTACCCTATATATGGGATGAGACAGATCAATGAATTAGAATACACTATTAACGCCTAATTCTTCTTCATTGGTGGACCATATGCTGACAACATGCTCAGACAAAGTATGCTCTTTTGGAGTTATACACAATGGGTTAAGTGACCACTCTTTGAGTTACATGACCTGGAAAACTCATGTTAACAATGATCAGTCTACTGCTAATTACGTAACCTTTAGAAAATCGCATCAAGTAAATTATGACAAGCTTAAGACTGATCTGAGGTCGCAAAACTGGGCCAAAGTTGAAGAGTGTATTGATCTTGATGAAGCCGTTAAAAATTGGGAAGATCTCTTTTTGGACACAATAGATAAATATATATTCCAATGAAAACAAAGAGGATGCGCAAAAAGCATTCCCCTTGGTTAAACGAATATATATATATAAACTCATGAAAGAACGTGACAAAATTAAAAGAAAAGCTCTAAACAAGAAGCAAGAAATATTTTGGATACAGTACAGGCAACTAAGAAATAAAGTAACATTTGAAATTAGGAGAAGTAAGAAAAAATATTTTATGGATAAACTAGGTTCTTGTCAAGATAGAACGAAATCTTGGAAAATATTAAAATCATTGTTACCCAATACAAAATCAGTTACGAATTTTCCTCCTTGTGGTGATAAATGTAATGAGTTGGCTAATAGTTTCAATGAACACTTTGTAAATATTGGAAAACAACATAACGGTGATGACTTCAGAATGCCAAATTTTACATATGAAGAGTTTGTAAACACAGAATCATGCAATAGTCTTGGCGATAATTTTGATGTTCCGAAGGTTACTGAGGCAGAAGTATTAAAAGTAATCAGTTGTTTAAAGAATAAGAAGTCAGCAGGAGTTGATAGAATAGATTCTTTCCTACTGAAAACATTTTCACTTGAAATTGTTAAACCTATAACTTATCTCATTAATAAATCTATATCTCAAGGTGAAGTTCCCTCAAGGTGGAAAGTTGCAAAGGTGATTCCCCTGCATAAGAAAGGGGATAAACTTTTAGCTAATAATTACAGACCTATATCGTTATTAACATGTTTATCAAAGATTTTAGAAAAGATAATACAACAGCATTTAATAAGATATCTAAAGAAAAACAATATATTGACTGACTGCCAGTCTGGTTTTAGGCCTTTACACTCCACTTGCACTGCCCTTGCTAAGGTTACAGATGAATGGCTCCATTCAACTGATAAAGGATTGTATACAGGGACCCTTTTTGTTGATCTAAAAAAGGCATTCGATTTAGTTGACCACAGAATTCTCTTACAGAAACTGGCTTCTATTGGAGTGAATGGCCGAATGCTGAAGTGGTTTTATAACTATTATGTAATCGTAAAATGTATACTTCAATTAATAATTTTTCATCTATTGAATTGATATTAACTCATGGTGTCCCGCAAGGCTCAATTTTGGGGCCTATATTGTTCATAATATACATAAATGACTTATCTGAAGTGTTTAATAATTGCAGTTTACATTTGTACGCAGATGATACTGTTATCTACTACTCACATAAAGATCCCTTTGAGGTACAGTCAGTTATGAATTATGAATTAAAATCTCTTTCAAAGTGGATGAATCAGAATAAATTATATATCAATTGTGAAAAAACTGTATCAATGATGATAGGATCAAATTATATGCTAAATAAACATAATACCTTAAATTTGAAAATAGGTAATCATATTATTAGTCAGGTGAAGAACATAAAATACTTAGGAATGAATATCGACTCTAAATTAAAATGGGACTTTCACTGTCTTAAGCGAACTTATAAAGAAGGTTGGGAAAATGGTAAGCTTTCTAGGCAGGTTAAAACATAATGAAACTTACCTAAATATAATCTATCAATCTGTTATCCTTCCTCATTTTGACTACGCAGATATTATTTGGCAATCTTCTCCAAATAAATTTCTGGACCAACTTCAAAAACTTCAAAATAGGGCGGGGAGAATCATTCTTAGGATAAACCCATACATTCATACTTCAATTTTCCAAATTCATGATATTCTAAAATGGGAAACCTTAAAAACAAGACGTAGTAAGCACATGTATATTATGATGTATAAGATTTTACATGATTTAACCCCTCATTATATGCAAAATAATCTTGTCTACAAAGAAACAAATTATGCTCTAAGAAATGCTGAAAGCTTTGTACTACCAAAACCCCAAACTAATTACTGTAAGCGGACTTTCTCCTATAGCGGATCTAAGATGTATAATGACCTACCACTTAATTCTCGCACACCAAACACACTGACTTCTTTCAAAAATGACCTAAAGGAATGGATGAAAGGTTTTTATTTGTAAACTTTTGTAATGGGTGGGGAGGGGGAAGGGTTTGGGATTTTGAATCATTTATGGTAATCTTATGTTAATTTACATTTATATTTTAAATAATCTTATATTAATTTCACATTATGTTTATATGTTTGTAGTACTGCGGACCTCTAGGAAGAACAGAGCCATTGTATTAATGGTTCTGAATAGAGTGTTCCCTCCGTATCTATTATTATGTATATTATTACTCTGTATCATGTATCATGTTTGATTTTATACGGAAAATAAACCATACCATACATACACGTGCCTCCAGATATAAGGTTTTTTTTTTGGGGGGGGCGGGGAGGAGGGAGGGGTTGTCATTATTTAACAGCTTCTGCTGTAGTGTTTTTTAGGTTTAATATAAGAGGTTTGTATGACTTGTGGTAAGTATGTACTATCAAGAATGGATCTTTTAGTAGAAATTTTGAACTCGGACAAAATTTTCAAAATGAACTATATCCCTCTGCGAAATTTACAGTCTGGCAATGAGAGATAAACATAAAATGATTCTTGATGAAATGAACTAGTCCTATAAGGCATTATGATCACTTGAAGATTCTGCGTACGTATACACTTGACCGAAAGATCAGCCTTCACACTCATAACGCACTGGATTAAGTGATTCTACCTCCCCGGCCCCGGGCCCCCGTCCCAGCGCTGCCCTTCCGGTTTTCCCCGCTTCGCACATATTAATTTCCGTTGGACTAACGAACCTTATTTTATTTTCGATTAACGAACATCGAGGCATATGCATTTTCGGAATAAGAACTTCGGATATTTGAACTTTCAATAACGAGTTGTCCATAACAATAATAATAATAATAAATAATAAACTTTGTAAACTGTTACATTTTTTTTTTGTATGGGTTTTTTTTTTTTTTTTTTTTTTTGTTTGAGTATTTATGATCCTGCCATGCATGGTCTTTATGTTTATTTTTCAATGTGCTCTACGTTTACGTTGAGCATAATATTATTGTATTTTACCAACCTTGTAAAATTATGTACAATTCCGTCTCTGTACTGCGATACATGTTTTATAATTAACCTTCATTGCTTTGAACTGAATTAAACTGAATTGAAACTGATAACACCCGACAAAATACACCACGCGGATATGACAGTTTCCTTAACAAAATTGTACTTGCATTTTCATGATTTTTGTTCTTCCTTGTTCCTCAATGCAATGTAATATCAAGTCATATAATAATTTATCAAAGGCTCGCACGACAATTATAGTTGTGGATAATTTCAAGAGAATCTGTTATGACTGTGAATTCAAAATTATCATTAATTGACTAAAAATGGATTATGTATGGATGGTGTTTAGTGCTCTAATGCTGCACGCATATGGAGGTAAGTTGTGTAATAGGCATGTATTTAAAAAAAAAAAGAAGAAGGAAAACAAAAAGAAGTAACATATTCTCCATTTCTTTTTCCATGCATATATCTGAGCACCATATTTTCTATTGTCATAATAACGGGTGTATCATTAAATTCAATTCGATTAATCTATAAAACCTAGAAAGAATATTTCTTTATAGACATACTGTGGTTTATATCCACTTGGTCTAACAGCAGTTGGTCTAATTCTCCGTTCTCTTATACCTCATGGGCTAAACTGATTTGGTCTGGTAACAATTTGGTCTAGTTTGCAATTGGTCTAATAAATACTTTGTCTATTTCTTACTTGGTCTAATGACCACTTGGTCAAATTGCCAATTCGTCTAATAAGCAATGAGTTATTTCCTTTCTTTTTAATACCCAATTGAATATTTGACCTCTTACGAGTTTGTTACTGGAATTGACCAAGTAGTAATAAACCAAGTGGAATTTGGACGAACTGGACATTAAACGAAATGGAAAATAGGCGAAGTGGCCTTTAGACTAAAAGGTAATTAGACGAACTGGTTGTAGACGAAATCAAATTAGACATTGTGGGAGAAGACCAAAATACTAGTAATGGACATTTTGTCAAAGTGAGATTAGACCAAATGGCAATTTACCTATACTCTGAATTGCAAACATCATTCACCCTAGAGAAAAACATAATTTTATGAGATTTTCAAAGGCAGTTCTTGGATTCTATTGTATTG
>CALNVZ010002375.1:0-20627 GCA_940671915.1 Paracentrotus lividus | reverse complement strand
CTGCTCGGAAGGCGACATTATTCATATTAATTATACCTTCGGGTCTGTGTATGCTGAGCTAGGCGGCCGAAAGGGGTGCGGGCTCGCGCTCAGAGAGAGAAGTGCGAATTACAAGGGTCAGAATTAGCGGCGAATTGCGTAAGCAAGCCACCTATCAGCTTACCTGACACAGGGCGCTGAATGTCATAAGAGGGCTGGCGTAGGTCAAAAATCGTCCATGCATTCACGGCTTCGTCTGTTGGTGGTCTGAAGTATGCGGGGCACGCTGATACGAGGGCGAAAAAAGAGGCCCCGTGTGGTGGGTGTGGGGTCCAGGAAGAGTTCGGATTGGGGGGCTCAATATGGCCAGGCGACTCGAACTCAGACAAGTCACCCAGAGCTATCCCTAGGGCTTGAGGCCTTGAGGTACTGGGTAGGTCCAAATTTCGCTAAATACGTGCGGGCACCTGAACGACGAAAAAAGAGGCCCGGGGGGGGGGGTCCCCAGAAGATTTGGATTTAAGAGGCTCAAAGGCACGAACGAATGCAGTCACCACACAGGCTAACAGGGCTGAGGCCTAGGCGGCTGGGGTAGGTATACATACGATGGCAAATTGTCGGGCTTGGCCCCAGTCCTTCTTGAACTCTTGATGTTTATATATATATATTAGGTGATTCTCGCAGGTGGTGGGGTAACCAGGAAGTTATTTTGAATTTTATAGGGTTGATGGAAAGGCGCGGAAGCGCGGATGCAAGTCACCGTACCATGTAGTGGCTCAGGGCTGAGGCCTAGGGCGGACGTGGGGAGGTCAAGCTCGGCTCGCACCTGAACGACGAAAAACGGGGCCCTGGGGGGGGGGGGGTTCAGGAAGATTGATTTAAGGATCAAAGGCGCGACGAATGTAAGTCACCAGGCTACCAGGGCTGAAGGCTATAGCGGCTGGGGTACGGTCGAATCGTCAAATCGACTGCGGGCACACTGAACTGACGAAAAGAGGCCGCGGGGGGGGGGCCACAGGAAGATTGGATTTAGGGGTCAAAGGCGCGTCGAATGCAACTCTTTTCGTCGTTCAGGCTGGTGGGCGCCCGCATTTTTTAACCCCCGATTTGCCTACCCCAGGCCGCCTAGGCCTTCAGCCTGTAGCCTCGCGCGCTGCACCTCTGCATTCGTCCGCCGCGCTTGACCCTCTTTTAAAATCGACAATTTCATTGGATCCCCCCGCCCCCGGGCTTCTTTTTTTGTCGTTCAGTTGCCCGCCATCGGTTGCAATTCTACACCGTACACCCAGCCCGGCTGGGCCTTACTAGAACCTTAGCGTTAGGCCTGGGTACTTGCATTCGGTCGCGCCTTTGGACCCCTTAAATCCAATCTTTCCTGGACCCCCCCCTCGGGCTCTTTTTTCGTCGTTCAGTGTGCTCGCACCGATTGCGATTTCGACCTACCCGCCCAGACCGCACAAGGCCTCAGTCTACGGTAGGCCTGGGAGAGATTTGCATTCGTTTCCGCTTTGACCACGCTTTAATCTTCATCTGTGTTCTGAGAGCCTTCGTCTCTCCGGGCACCTTTTTTTGTCGTATACCAAGTCATGCGAGCGTGCCCGTCGCGACGGATTATTGGCGTTTGACTCCCAGCCGCCTAGACTTCAGTCCCTGGCAGCTGGATGACTATGCAATTCGTATTCGCGCCTTTTTGTATACCCTTAAATACAATCTCTCACTGACCTCCTCCTCTTCGCCTTCTTTTTTTTCAGTCGTTCAGTGTGCACCGCCTCTCGGATTTGAACAGATTTGACCTAATGCAGCGCCTAAGGCTTAGCATGAGAACGCTCAATGATACCCTGTAGAGAACGCTGGGGTGACTTACCATATTCGTTCGCTGCCTTTGACGCCCGCTTACTCCCATCTTCCTGGGACGCCATACAATCAACGGGGCGTATCTTTTCGTACGTTGCAGCTGAAGTGTGCCGCACTCGATTGGATGATTGACCTACCCCCAGCCCCTAGGTCTTCAGCCCCTGCGTAAGCCGGGTGAACTTGCCATTTCCGTTCGGCGTCAAGCCTTGTAGGACCGTCAATAGTCGATATCTTCCCTGACCTCCTCAGGGTCGGTCTATATCCTTTTATTACGTATTGTTAGCATGCTACACGTTGTGCGGCGTACTTGTGAAAAACCTATCCCCAGCCGCCTAGGCTTCGCCAGGGTAGTCCTGGGGACTGACATTTCGACGGCGCCTTTGACCCCTTGCAACATCAAGTCTCTACCGAGACCCGCACCCCACCGGTGCCTCTTTTTTCGTGCCCAGTTGATATCAGATAAAGTCGGTTGCCCGCAATCTTTGAGGGATAGAGCTGAACCGATTGGGACGATTTTGACCTCCCAGCGCCTAGATCTTCAGCCTGGGTAGCCTGGTGCTTGTATTCGTCGCGCTTTATGATGATGTATATTTTTGAATGTCTTGCCTTTTGCCCTTAAATCGCAATCTTCCTGGACCCCCGCCCCCCAGGCCTCTTTTATTCGTTGTTTCAGGCGTGACGCAAACGATTGACGACTGTAGGACGCCTACACCCAGCCGCCTAGGCCTTGCAGTCCCTGTAGCCTGGAAAATTAGCATTCGTCGCGCTTTTGACCCTTAAATCATCATCCTGGACCCCCCCCCCCGGGCCCTTTTTTTTCGTCGTTCAGGTGCTCGCACCGATTGCGATTTTGAACCTACCTCCGCCGCCTAGCTTAGCCCCGCTGGTAGGCTGGGTGACTTGCACCTTCGTTCGCCTTTGACCCCTTAAATGCCAATCTTCGTGGACCCCCGCCCGGGCCTCTTTTTCGTCGTTCAGAGTGCCCGACCAGATTGCGATTTGACCTAGCCACCAGCGCCTGGAGGACTTCAGCTCTGGTAGCCTGGGGACTTGCATCGTCGCGCCTTTGACCCTTAATCCAATCTTCCTGGACCCCTCGGGGCCTCTTTTTTCGTCGTTCAGCGTGCTCGCACCGATTGACGATTTGGACTACTCCAACGCGCCTAGGCCTTCAGCCCTGGTAGCCATGGGTGACTTGGCATTCGCGGCCTTGACCCATTAAAGTCCAATCTTGCCTGGACCCCCCCCCCCGAGCCTCTTTTTTTGTTAACATAAGGTTAGATTTAGGTTAGGGGGGTTAGGGTTAGGGTTAGGGTTTGGGTTTTAGGGTTTAGGGTTTAGGGTTAGGGTATAAGTGGGTTATTTATGTATAGGTTATGAGCGATTAGGTCGTGGTGTGGGTTGGGGTTAGGTTTAGGGTTAGGTTAGGGTAGGAGATGGAGGGTGTGAGGTATGACTCTGAGATAAGACTTGCGACTAGGGGGCAGGTGAATTGTTTTGGGCAGGGGTGGGTATTACCTATATATAATTCAGCTAAAGATAATAGATGTTTAGTTTAAATAAGGACTAACTTTAATGTTTGCATATAGATACGATAGGGAATCACACTTGATATATTGGCATGGGCTATAGAGGCGTTGGTTTGCTTGCTCTGTGTGGACCTTGACTAAATTACTATTGGAATGTGTTCTCGTTATCACATTATTTTTGTTCACACTAACTTTAACCCATCGCTACTTTAAAAGATGAAGGGACTGATTTTTTTTTTGTATTTGGTGTTTTAGGTTACACGAGCTGTCTTGGTTCTTTCATTGTTGATAATTAGTTCTCTGTATGAATATTGATTTGAAATGGTTATCATATCTCATCTCTTCATTTTTCCATCATATTTTTTATTATTACTTTCGATAAGCTACAACAATAGAACATACTGCACTGTATGCACGCCGTGGTGGTTCCTTGCTTCACACAGGAAGATTGATGTAAGACGATACACGCTGGAAATCATCCTGATAGTAGTGACCTTTCCCATGTCTGAGTTCTTCTCTGCTAAAAGATATTAAATAGATATAATGTGAAAAATCATGAACGTGCATTAAGATTATTAGAAACATATCTAATTATTTTATTGCATAATTATGCCATTTATTCGAATTTTGTTAAACGCATAGAGACGACAGTTCTCGCTTAGAGATGAGGTTAAATGATTAAACATATTTAAAAAATGTAATAGTGACGACGTCTAGAGGTTAGTTGGTATTAAAAATGAGAAAGATAGGTATTATATATGACACTGGCTAATTATAAGCCTGGTTGCGAATGTTTCTCCATAATTTATTGCGAAAATTGATACTGTGGAAAGGTTAATACTGGGATTACACACTATAAACTACTACATTGGGTCAAAGAATTAGGGATTGAGTACAGATAATGTGAAAGAGGAAAAGCGGTGGACAGTTCCATCAGAGTGAGTTAGTTCAGGAGACACACAGAGCTAGGAAACGGACCTCGTTGATAGGCTAACAATCTCGACTAACCATATTTCTGCTAATCTATCTTCGCTAAAGACGTTATGGGAAGAGTTATGATCACTTCTATTAAGTGTTACATTATATAATTTACAGGTAGAGAAAGAACAGAAGAAAGACAAAACAAAGAAATACAAAAGAATTTATTAGGAGTAGATAGGGGAAAGAATGTTGCCCAAACACGAAGATATAACATAAAGATATTGATTGAAGAGGAAGAAAGAAACACAAAATCGAATAAATACATAACAATCTACTGGAGAAGGAACAAAGAAAGAAAACAATGCAATGAAAATTACAATAAGAATATTATAGGAAGAGAGTAGAAAGAAGGTTATATAGAAGAAATACCTCAAACTAGAGATTTATGACGAAGAGAAGGGGAGTGATAGCAAGTCATAGATCAGAACAGTAGACCCCCAAGGGAAGCGCATATAATGGGAACTAATACAATGATTAAAGAAAAGTGATAGGGTAAATAAACTTAAATTATCTTTATTAAATAGTGATATAAGATATTTTAATAAAGAGAAGAACGTAGTTAGACGCATGAAACCAAGTGTAAATTATCATAAGATTTAGTACAGACCTATCCTACCAGAACAGGAAAATAATTGATGTGATATGGTGAAAGATATGACAGGGCTCAAATCCCACAGAGGCGTGTAAATGGGTTTTGCTAATTGGGCTGGCCAGCCGCTTTCAGAGCGCCTCGTTTTCTATAAACATGTGACCATTAATTCTTCCACTTCGATATGAAAACTAAAAAGTTGTCATTTCTGAATTCAATCTTTAGCAATTATTTAATTGTAACACACTTTCCTCTACTTGAAAATAACATATGAATAACTGAATGAGAAGCACGGTAAGAAACACACCGCCACCCCGCTCAACCAAAAATAATGACTGAAATCAGTGGACAGATTTAACACAACAATGAACGACATTAGGATTTATATAGAGAAGAGATTTGCGATATAACAAGTGCAAAACACCTTGAGAAATTTTTTTTGTATTTGGAGAGAGAGAGAATTGTGAGGAGTAAGAAGCGAGGATTATATTTGCTTTTGAATGAACTATATAAGACCGAAATGTGTGAGATTTAGATTTATATTGCTAAATTTCATTTAGATATTTAGTTGATAGTGGAGATGCAAACTGAATTTTTTAGAGAGAGAGCACGGAGACGCACAGGGGGAGGGACCGGCACAAGAACTAGAAGAAGATGAGAGAGCAATTTATGGAAGGGGGGCTGTTCTTCATAAGTCAGCGAGTAATTAAATGTAAATTACTATTTTCCTATTTCTCATATAATGACGACTCGCTTTTTTGTATTGGAGAGAGAGAGAGAGAGCGCCGATTATTTCTTCATGAACAGATACCTATCATAAATGTATATGATAATGCTCTTCATAATTCATATATGTAAATATAGATATAAGAAAGAAGAGCAGCGATTAATATATTTTACATAGTAACAAATATTAAATGTTAAGATATGTTTTCTTATTCATATCATTGTATGAAGAGAGAGAGAGAAAGTGTATGAGTAATCAACTATAAAAATGGAAGAAAATGCTATTTTTCCGTACACGCATTTCACTATATTGTTAACATAGACAGACTACAATAATAATTATATGTTATAGATATAAATCCCTTTCCTTTTATTTCTGTATGAATGAGAGTATTCAAGTAGATGAGGAGAATGAGAGATAAGATAAGTTTATTTGTTTGTTACTAATAGCTGTAAATACATAATGGTAAATTTCTAATAATATTTGGAATTCACATTTGTTTCTAAGCGGTACATGACAGTGTGATTTGTGTACTTACATGGGGATAAGAATATGTATTCTAATTAGTTGTAATAATAATTGGTCGGATCAGACGTTATCATGATCAGTTTCTAGGTTCATGTTGCCTCTCAAATTGCATGACGACGATATAGAGAGAGAGTTAGAGGGGGGGTGATATTTGGCTTGTTGACTTTTGTGACCGTGTGTTGTTTTGTGTTTGGTAGTTTTGGTTTGTGTCTGCAGGTGGGTGGAGGTCCAGGAAGTGTGAGTTACACAGGGGGAATTGGGGTGGGGGGGGGGAGCGGTGGGGGGGGGGGGGGTGGGGGGGGGGGGGGGGCCGAAAAGTCGGAATTTTTTTCAGATGTGTTGGTAAGCGAGGTCAATTGTGGTTTTTTCGGTTAAGACCGGGGAAGGACGCGAGGGGGCGAGCTCCCAGGAAAGGTTACAGCTCATTTTGGTTGCTTGTTGTTACGTTGTTAACGGGCTGGGGGAGGGGGGAGAGGGGGGGGGGGAGGTGGGTGGGGAGGCGGGTTGCTGACGGGGGTCTTTGGGGCTGGGGCGCGTTGTGGTTTTGGAGGGGGGGGGGGGGGGTCGGGGAGAGGGGTGGGGGCGGGGGGGGGTTGTGGGGTGGGGGGTGGGGTGGGGGGGTGTGCGTTGGGGGAGAGGAGAGAGAAAGGGTCAGAGGAAAAAAAAAATTTATTATATATATAGTTACAGAATAAGGAGTAAGGGATAAATGAAACTAATACTCAGACTGCGATATTTGAAACTTTATCAGTTCGATAATGGTTCAAGGTATGGTTATTTGCAGCGCAAATGCTGCATACAACGTAGGTATACAATATCGCAGTTGACTCTTGCTGAATAGGAACGATAACTAACAGCCCAAAAAAAAAATCGATAGCGGCACAATATATCCACACTTTTAGACTTCTGTCTGCATTCATGCTCGCGTCCGTGGTAAGCCTAATCTGTGGATTAGCATAATCGATTTTCTTGGCTTAGAACTATGGCGGTTGCAAAACTAGACCAACAATGGAAGAAAAAACAGAAAAAATAACTAACCGGATATTCGTAAGAATGCCTTTCTGAGGGGATGGACTACTTTTGACTTTTCCTTATAAAATGTAACCATAAAGACCATCATTTGCTACAAATTTGGTATTTTTTGGAGAAGGCAATAATCCAAGGCTATAACGTCATTTAATGAACATAAATTTCATGACTATTTTTTTAGCAACCCATGGTGTCCGAGAGTCGATACAGGAACTGATTTACTCTGCGGTATAAACCACAATGTTTTTTTTCCCAGAAAAAAAAGTATTTTTCTGATAAATTTTTACAAAACAATATATATTGATAAGAAAGCAGACGAGGAAATTTCCTACAACTTATCGATGTAACCCTTTTTTTTCATACAATCAGTCAGTGGGAGATATCGCTTGTTGATATATTGGCTAACAGTTACGTTTTGATATCAAATGGCGTTTGCGCTAAAAACCCCCGGACGCCAGGGTTCGCCGCCGGCATGTTAAAGAGTAAAGAAAAAGTGATACTTTAAAATGAAGATATAGGAAAGAAAGTACATGAAAACAAAATAAACGACATAAAACAATGATAAAAATTAGATGAAAATATAGGGGTAAACATACGCTAATTAATTAATTGTTACTATGTCAAACAATATAAAATGGCATAGGAAGGATGAAAAGGAAGAAAACAAAAAATAACACGACAAATAGGAAGAGTAGGGAAAGATTATTGAACCACAGAATTGTACATAAGATATATTATTGAAGGAGAAGAAGAAGAAACAAAAAGAATAAATAGAAGGATCACAATCTACGGAGATGAAGGGATAAGAAAATAAATACAGAAAATACATAAGAATTTATAGAAGAGGAGAGGAAATTAAAAGGATTAACAAAAAATGCACCAGGATAAAAAAAAAATAAGAAAATGATGAAGAATAGAGAAAGAATACACAATCGAAGAATGATAATGGAGATTTATAGAAGAGAAGAAAAGTTAGGAAAAAACAGTGAAATACTATAATTAACAGGGAAGAAAGAAAGAACTCACGCAAAACATTATATAACACAAGATGAGAGAAAAGAAATGAATAAATAAAGAATAATATTGAGGTGATTATTCACAGATAATATTCATCCCAAATCAAGTTCAAAACCATTACACTACAAATCAAAATTGAGTGATATTGGACAGATATGACAAGGCTAAATCCACAGACGGTTACAAGGGTTTGTTATTGGGCGGCCAGACGTTCAGCTAGTGGCTTTTTTTTTATAAACACACGATAATCTTTCCACATTCGATATGAAACTAAAAAAGTGTCATGCTAATTCAATCTTACTTATTCAATATAATACAATCCCTTCTAAAATCATAATGCATCCAGCTGAAGAGAAAATAAAGAAACACAATACAAACAACAAAAACACAAAACAAAAAACATGACAGAAATACAAACAATGAACGACTAAATATAGGACAAAACAACGTTGACAATAGAAGAAATACGATAAAAAGAAAGAAAGAAAGAATAAACAAAGGAAATAACCTAAGATTGTAGGAGACAGGAGTAAAGAAAACAGAATAAAAAGAATTAGGAAAAGGGAAAATGAACTAATAAATGAAATAGAGAAATAATCAATGATTGAGAGAAGAGGAAAGAAAGACAATCCCAAAGAAAATACAATAATATTAAGAAAACCAAAAGAAAAAAAGGAAAAAAAACACAACAAGAAATATAATGTGAGACGAGGAGAGAAAGAATGATGAAACAAAGAAAATAGAAATATATAAAGGAGAGAAGAGAAAAAGGTAAGGTCAATGTAGAATACCTATTCCAGATTTTTGTAGGAGACGTGGAGAAATAGAACATAAAAACAATGGAAGTATATTGAAATAGTTATTTGAGAGAGGTGAGGAATGAGAAAAGACAAAACAATGAAATACAACGTAATTATTCATTGCCTGAAAGAGAGGGAAATAAATAAAACAAGGGACATACATAAGGATTATAGGAAGAGAAAGGAAAGAAAGACACAACAAAGAAATTAATAAGAATTTGTAAGGGGAACGAGGAGAGAAGAAGACGATAAGAACAAAAGAATACATAGGATGTTATAGGAAGAAAAGAGGAAAGAAAGACATTCAAAGAATACCATAAGAATTATAGGAGCATAAAAGGAAAGTAAGACAAAACAATAAATAACTAACATTATATGAGAACAGAAGGGAAAGAAAGACAAAAAAGAAGGATATAAACGAAAAGAAACATAAGAATTTATGAAGAGAAGAGGAAAGAAAAAGCATGAAACAAAGAAATACATAACAATTTAAGAGACACAGAGAAGAAAAAGACTTAACAAAAGATACATACAGAATTTGTAGGAGACGAGAAGAGAAAGAAAGATAAAACAAATAATATTTATGATAATACTAAGGAGCACGCAAGAGGAAAGAAGACAATTCAATAGACAAACATCAAGATTTGTGGAGACGAGGGCTTATGCTAAAGTGGTTAGCGTTGTGGCCGGGCGCGCGCGCTGCAAAGTGGAATAATCGACGAAACAAAATAACGGCTTACTCTTAAGCGTCCTAACGATAGATAGGAAAAGATCTGGATCAGATCTTTGCTATCTCGTGTGTGATGAAATATTTGTTGTGGAAAATGATTATCATTTTCGGACTCGAGACTGTTAGCATGTGAAGCGCCCTTGATGTGGGGTTAGTGTCGCGCTATCCGTGAGTTGGTGTGGTCGTATTGTGCGCTATAGATGTACAATTAATTTGCTGATGACTTAAGTATGATAGCAAGGAAATACGTATGAAATGTTCGGTCGATCCCTGTTGTTTCACGTCGCTCTAATTCTGGAGCAGCTCTTATAAGCGATACAAGTTCACACGCAACTAAAAAGATAGTCGAATTCAAGGACCTATAGTCGCCTGAGATCTCGCACTCCGACTTGGTTCCTCTGCCGTTCCACGTTCACAACTCTGATTTAGAATTTGCTGAGAGATAATTCAGTGTAATTACTTTGAATAGTATTAATTATATCAAGAGACAGTATATTTTTAAAGCCTATTGTAAGTGTTCTTACCGGCTCTATATGTCAAAATAAGAAAATTCTAAACTTTCTATCTATTTATTCTTGCTAGTAAAATTATAACACTTTTTTGGGTCCCAGATTCGACGCTCCCAGCCATGGCCATTTAAATCTCTTCATTCCGCATAGTATACTAGTATCCATGGCTATAGTTGCATCTGCAACTATCGAATCGCAGGGTCACACGCGTGCACGCGTAAAAGTACTTAGATATTGTTGGAGAATTTGTTTAAGTTAATCATATATTCCTCTTTAACTTTTGGGCAACATATATATCAATACTATCGATTTCGCGCGTTAATCATGGCTAATTTAATTAAAAACTATTTGACCATTTATGGTGCCGACAAGAGTTGACCTCTGCTGTTTTGTAGAATATAAATAATTTGAGGAATATGATCCTGATAAAGAGGGGAATATAGAATTACTAATGGCTGGGCATTAGTTGGGAAGGGACTGTATTATATGTTTCGATATCTATAAACCAATGTTCCTCATGTCAGAATGAGCTTGCTAACATATGCCAAGGAATAATAAAAGATGGTGAGATATTCGAATGGTGGTTGTAAAATGATGTAATCGTGGTTTATTCAGCTCTCCGAAGTTAATTTAACTTCCCACACTCATGAAACATGGCATACTGTTTTACATAATCACAAACACACCCACAAGCATGCTCCATATATCTACTCACAATACATAGCACCAAACTTCTACTCGACCCACCCCAAAACTACAACGAACCATTACGACGGCATCATTTATCTCACTATAACATTTTTTGGTAAAAAAATGATACAACTTGGTTAGGGGACGAAATATCACTGATAAATTGAACTACTTTGACACACACTATCATCACACATGGTCCTTTCATGATTAAAATTGTAATAGAAATTTTTATTATTTGGGAGAGGAGGAAATAACTCAACGACAGTTCTTTCGGCCTATAGATGGGTTCCCAATAGGACTAGGCGAGGAACGCGCACGACACAGGTACGGTGCTCCAGGGAAAATTTTCTGAATCTTTTCCTTTTTTGTGGGACGCGTTTAAAGACGACCTTTATTTTCTATTTGTTCGACTTATTTCCACTTTTAACGCGGTCTCGTAGAACACGCGCCACACCAACGGCGAACTTGTAGGAATAATGGCGAAGACGAGGAAGGAGGTACTGAAAATGATAATGACACGCATACATCAACCCATCAGAAATTAATTTTCATGGTAATAAGCTTGACGAATCCCTTAACTGGGGACGCAGCAGAGGAAAGAAAACAAAATGCAGCATAAACAAATAGGAAATACATCAAAATGGGCGTATTCAGTCGTCTTTGGTAAGGGAGAGAAGCTCTTATGTTGGATGGAACGTAACAGGGAAGAAGATAAATACCAAACGCAAGAATATAACTATTAAGCAAAGGTTATCATATGGAGAGAAGAGGGCAGAAAGAGAAGGACTCTCAATTTAATTAGGAATATCATTTTCTTAGATTTTTTGTATGTAGACGATGGTATGGAGAAAAAAAAGACATAAAATAACAGATGAAATTATTATTTTTTTTTTTTTTCTTTTTTTTGCTAATATTTTGTTGAGTATGAAATATTGGTTGTATAAGTACGATTCAAAGATAATACATTCAGAATTGTAGGAGACGGGTTATAGGAAATATTAAAACAAAGAGAAATATTATAAGATATATAGAGGGAAGTAGGAAAAAGATATGAGAATTCAAAGAAAATTTTTCAGGAATTTGTTAGGAGACGAGGAGTAGAAAGAAAATTTTAAACAATGAAATATTATATCATAATTTTTATTAGGAGAGTAAAGGAAAGAATATAAAAAATAAAATACATAATTATTCATTGGAAGAGAAGAGTAAAGATAGATAAAACAAAGACATACATAAGGATTTATAGGAGAGTGAGGAAAGAAAGACAATTTCAAAGAAAACATTATAATTTAGTATGGACAGATAGAGGTAATATGAATATGATTTTATTCATTACAAAGAAATTCATTTAAGTAATTTTTATTTTATGGTAGATTCGTTAGTGATATAGAATTATTTTATATAATATTGATATATTTCATTTGTGGATTATTATTATGAGAGATATGAGGTAATGTTATGTATTTTTCATTAGTTATTTTTTTCTTTTATTATGTAATTAGTATATATTTAGTTTTTTTTTTTTTTTTTTTTTATATATTGAATATATCTTTATGTGTCTTTGAATATAGTGATTAATGTTATGACTATAATTAATTATGATAACGATTTAATACTTGATAATACTATTATAGTATTTTATTAATGTAAGTAAGAATGATAGTGAAAGAAAGACTCTCTCTAATACAAAGAATATACATTTAACATTTTTAGAGATACAAAAAGAGAAGGAAAGATTAAGACAAATAGGTAATTAAAGTAACCAACGCGTCCAATCTCATAAATTTCTGTAGGAAGACGAAGGAAAGAAAGAGATAAAACAAAGAAATATATAGAATATTATAGGGGAGAAGGGGAATGAAGGGTAAAATACAAGAGAATAGAATTAGATTGTAGGCAGACGCAAGGAGAGATGAGAAGATATTAAACAATATGAAATTATTTTTATTTGTATAATATTAAATAAGAGAGAAGCAGAATAGAAAAGAACAAGTCTATATAGAATATCATTATGGATCTTGTAGGGCTGACGTAGGAGAGAAGAAGATATTAATCTTATCAAGATATAATATATTTCATTTAGATATATCTGATGTGATTGAGAGAAGAGTAAAGAAAGATGATTGTTCACAAGAGAATAGCGAGAGCTCAAAATTTGTAAGGACGAGGAGAGAAAGAAGATAAAAAACAATGAAATATTCAAGAAATATGTTGCCAATAAGCTTAGAGTAGAGAGAAGAGGGAAAACACGATTAAACAAAAGGCATAACAAGTATCAGTATCATTTGTAGGAACAGAACCTCGAAAGGAGAGAAGAAAGATATAACAAGAATCATATAAAGATATATATAGTATGGAGAGAAGAGGAAAGAAGATCAACAAAGACGAATTCATCAGAACTGAAAGGAGACGAGGAGAGAAGAGATAATAAAGAGAATATATATAGAGATATATATAAGCGAGTAGAGAGAGGAACGAGAAGACATTCAAAGAAATACATAGATTTGTAGGAGACGAGGAGAGAAGAAGATAAAACAAAAAATATATAAGAATATAAAGGAGAGAAAGATGGAAAGAATTGTAGGAGACAGGAGAAAGACACATTAAACAATATTAAGGAATTATGTAGAGAGAGGAGGAAAGAAAGATTAAATACAAGATACATAACTTTATTATTATATAATAGAGAAGAGAGAGAAAAGGAAATAGATAGAATTTCAAGAATACAACAGATTTGATAGGAGAAACTGGAGGAAAGATAATTACACATTAGAAAGAATTATACGAAGTTCTCTAGGGACGAGAGAATGGAAAGAAGTACAACAAAGAATGCATTAGACATTATAGAGAGAGGACAGAAGAATCAAGAAATAAGAATTATAGCATAAAATGGAAAGCAAAAAATGAAAATACATAACAAGTATATATTAGACAGAGAGCGAAAAAAGACAACAAGAAGGATAACCAAAGAAATACATAAGAATTCTATTAAGAAAGAGAATGAGGAAGAGAAGACAAAACAAGAATACAACAATTTGAGAACAAAGAGAAAGAAAGATTAAAAAAGAATCCTCAGAATGTTGTAGAAACGAGGAGAATAGAAGATACAAAAAAATTATAGATATATAGGACGAGAAGAGGAAGAAAGACAATTCAAAGAAATACATCAGAATTTGTGAGGAGACGAGGAGAGAAAGTAAGATAAATCAAAGAATGTATAGAATATAAAGGAGAGAAGAGAGAAGAAACACAATTCAAAGAAATACATCAGAATTTGTAGAGACGAGGAGAGGAGAGAGATAAAAAAGAAATATATAAGTTATATTAGGAGAGAAGAGAGACAATTCAAAGAAATACATCAGAATCTTGTGAAGACGAGGAGAGGAAGAAATAAACAAGAAATATATAAGATTATTAGGACGAGAAGAGAGAAAAAAAGAACAATTCAAAGAAATACATCAGAATTCGTAAGAGACGAGGTAATAGAAAGAAGAAACGAAAAGAAATATAGGATTATAGAATATTATAGGGAGGAAGAGAGGAAAGAAGAGAATTCAAAGCATATAGAATTTGTAGGAAGACGAGGAGAGAAAGAATAGAACAAAGAAATATAAGAATTTTATAGGAGATAAAGGAAGAAGAAAAGAAGCACATAACAATAAACATACATAATTATTCATTGGAAGAGAAAGGAAAGAAGATAAAACCAAGACAGTACATAAGGATTTATAGAGAGAGAGAGAGAAAGAAAGACAATTAAAGAATACATATACTTTAAGGACAAAAGAGGAAAGAAAGATCAAACAAAGAAATTATAAGAATTTTATAGGAGACGAGGAGAGAAAGAAGATAAAACAAGAATACATGAGGATTTATAGGAGAGAAGAGGAAAGAAAGACAATTCAAAGAAAACATAAGAATTTATAGGAGATAAGAAATAAGACAAAACAATGAAATATATAACAATTTATAGGACAGAAGAGGAAGATAGACAAAAAGAAGGATAAAACAAGAAATACATAAGAATTTATAGAAGAGAAGAGGAAAGAAAGACAACAAAGAAATACATAACAATTTAGAGAACAAAAGGGAAAGAAAATTAACAAAGGATACATCAGAATTTGTAGGAGACGAGGTGAGAGAAAGAAGATAAAAACAAGAAATATATAAGAATATATAGGAGAGAGGGGAAGAAGGGAAAACAAAGAAATAGATAGAATTTGTAGGAGACGAGGAGAGAAAGAAGATAAAACAAAGAAATATATAAGAATTAATGGAGAGAAGAGGAAAGAAAGACAATTCAAACGAAATACATAGAATTTTGTAGGGGACGAGGAGAGAAAGAACGATAAAACAAAAATATATAAGAATATATACGGAGAGAAGAGAAAGAAGATAACAAAAGATACATCAAATTTTGTAAGGAGAGGAGAGAAAGAAAGAATAAAACAAGAATAATTTAAGATTATAAATAGAGAGAAGAGAAAGAAAGACAATTAAACAAAGGCATATCATAAGAATTTGTAGGGAGACGAGGAGAGAAGAAGATAAAACAAAGAAATATAATAAGAATATATAGAGAGAAGAGGAAAGAAAGTTAACAAAAGAAACATCAGAATTTGTAAGGCGAGAGGAGAGAAAGAAGATAAAAACAGATATATAAGAATATATAGGAGAGAGAGGAAAGAAGACAATTCAAAGAAATATCTAGAATTTGTAGGAGACGAGGAGAGAAAGAAATAAACAAAAAATTAATAAGAATATATAGGAGAGAAGAGGAAAGAAAGAGAATTCAAAGAAATATCATTAGAATTTGTAGGAGACGAGGAGAAAAGAAGATAAACAAAAATATATATATAAGAATATATAGGAGAGAAGAGGAAGAAAGAGAATTCAAGAAATACATCAGAATTTGTAGGAGACGAGGAGAGAAAGAAATAAAACAAAGAAATATAGATTTTATAGGAGAGAAAAAGGAAAGAAAGACAAAAAGAATAAAGAATTTAAGGAGAAAAAGGAAGTAAGAACAAAACATGAAATACATAACAATTTATAGGACAGAAGAGGAAAGAAAGACAAAAAGAGTGAAAACAATAAATACATAAGAATTTATAGAAGAGAAGGGAAAAGAAGAAAAAACAAGAAATATAATAACAAATTATTGAGAAAAAAGAGGAAAGAAGATTAACAAAGGATACATCAGAATTTAGGAGAAAGAGGAGAGATGAAGATAAAAACAAGAAATAATATAAGAATATATAGGAGAGAAGAGGAAAGAAGAACAATTCAAAGAAAATACAATCAGAATTTGTGGGAGACGAGGAGAGAAGAAATAACAAAGAAATGATATAGATATTATAGGAGAGAAGAGGAAAGAAACAGAAATCAAAGAAATACATCAGAATTTGTAGAGACGAGGAGAGAGAAGATAAAACAAAGAAATATATAAGCATTATATAGAGAGAAGGAGGAAGAAACACAATTCAAAGAAATACATCAGAATTTGTAGAGACGAGGAGAGGAAGAAGATAAACAAAGAAATATATAAGATTATATAGGAGAGAAGAGGAAAAAAGACAATTCAAAGAAATACATCAGAATTGTAGAGACGAGGAAGAAAGAAGATAAACAAGAAATATATAAGATTATAGGAGAGAAGAGGAAAGAAGAGAATTCAAGAGAATACATCAGAATTTTGGTAGGAGACGAGGAGAGAAAGAAAATAAACAAAGAAATATATAAGATTTATAGGAGAGAAAAGGAGAAAGAAGACAAACAATAAAATACAATATTATTCATTGGAAGAGAAGAGGAAAGAAGATAAACAACATACATAAGATTTATAGAAGAAGAGGAAAGAAAGACAATTCAAAGAAATACATAATATTTATAGGACAGAAGAGGAAGAAAGACAACAAAGAAATTCATAAGAATTTATAGAGACGAGGAGAGAAGAAGATAAAACAAAGAATACATAGAATTTATAGGAGAGAGAGGAAAAGAAAGACAATTCAAGAGAAATACATAATGAATTCAAATAGGAGTAAAAGGAAGTAAGACAAAAAATGAAATATATAACAATATTATAGGCAGAAGAGGAGAGGAAGACAAAAAAGAAGGAATAAAACAAAGAAATACATAGAATTTATAGAAGAGAAGAGGAAAGAAAGACAAAACAGAAATAATAACAATTTAGAGACAAGAGGAAAGAGAAAACAAGATACATCAGAATTGTAGAGACGAGGAGAGAAAGAAGATAAAACAAGAATATTAAGAATATATGGAAGAGAGGAAGAAAGATTAAACAGGAATACATCAGAATTTTTGTAGGAGACGAGAGAGAAAGAAGATAAAACAAGAAATATATAAGAATATAGTAGAGAGAAGAGGAAAGAAAGATTAAACAATGGAATACATCAGAATTTGTAGGAGACGAGGAGAGAAGAAGATAAACAATGAAATATATAAGAATATAATAGGAGAGAAGAGGAAAGAAAGAGAATTCAAAGAAATACATCAGAAATTTGTAGGAGACGAGGAGAGAAAAGAATAAAACAAAGAAATATATAAGAATTATAGGAGAGAGGAAAGGAAAGAAATGAACAAAAAATAAAATACATAGAATTCATGTAGAGAAGAGAACGAAAATAAACAAAAGAAAAAAACAAAGAAATATACAAGAGTTTATAGGAGAGAAAGGAAGAAAGAAAATTCAAAGAAATATATAGAATTTATAGGAGATAAAAGGAAGTAAGACAAAACAATGAAATACATAACAATTTTATAGGACAGAAGAGGAAAGAAAAGCAAAAAGAAGGATAAAACAAAGAAATACATAAGAATTATAGAAGAGAAGAGGAAAGAAAGACAAAACAAAGAAATACATACAATTTAGAGAACAAAGAGGAAAGAAAGATTAACAAAGGAATAGACATCAGAATTTGTAGGGAGACGAGGAAGAGAAAGAAGAGTAAAACAAAGAATATAATAAGAATATATAGGAGAGAGGGGAAGAAGGGTAAAACAAAGAAATAGATTAGAATTTGTAGGAGACGAGGAGAGAAAGAAGATAAACAAAGAAATATATAAGAATATAATAGGAGAGAAGAGGAAAGAAAGACAATTCAAAGAAATACATTAAATTTGTAGGGGACGAGGAGAGAAAGAAGATGAAACAACGAAAACAATAAGAATATATAGGAGAGAAGAAGAAGATGAAAGACAATTTAAAGAGATACATAAGAATTTATAGGAATTAAACGGAAAGAAGACAAAACAATGAAATAAGATTAAATTTACAGGACAGAAGAGTAAATAAAGATGAAAGAAAGAAATACATAAGAATTTGTAGGAGAGAAGATGAAAGAAAAACAATTCAAAGAAATACGTTATAATTTTTAGGATAGGAAATGTACGAAAAACAAAAGAATGAAATACAAAAATATTTTTAGGAAAGAAGACAAAAGAAGGATAAAACAATGAAATACATAAGAATTTATAGAAGAAAAGAGGAAAAAAAGACAAAACAAAGGAATACATTACATTTTATAGGAAAGAAGAGGAACGAAAGAAAAAACAAAGAATCATAAAAACATTAATAGGAAAGAAGGACAAAACAAAGAAATACTTAACAATTTATAGGAGACGAGGAGAGATAGTAGATGAAACAAAGAAATACACAACAATTTATAGAAGAGAAGAATTAACCGATAAAACAAAGAAATACATAAGGATTTATAAGAGAGAAGAGGAAAGAAAGACAATTCAAAGAAATACATCAAAATTTGTGGGAGACGAGGAGAGAAAGAAGATAAATCAAAGAAATATATAAGAATATATTAGGAGAGAAGAGGAAAGAAACACATCAGAATTTGTAAGAGACGAGGAGAGGAAGAAGATAAAACAAAGAAACATATAAGATTATATAGGAGAGAAGAGGAAAGAAAGACAATTCAAAGAAATACATCAGAATTTGTAGGAGACGAGGAGAGGAAGAAGATAAAACAATGAAATATATAAGAATATATTAGAGAGAGGAGGAAAGAAAGACAAAACAATGAAATACATAATTATTCATTGGAAGAGAAGAGGAAATAAGATAAAACAAAGACATACATAAGGATTTATAGGAGAGAAGAGGAAAGAAAGACACAACAAAGAAATTGATAAGAATTTGAAGGAGACGAGGAGAGAAAGAAGATAAAACAAAGATATACATGAGGATTTATAGGAGAGAAGAGGAAAGAAAGACAATTCAAAGAAATACATAAGAATTTATAGGAGATAAAAGGAAAGTAAGACAAAACAATGAAAAAATAACAATTTATAGGACAGAAGAGGAAAGAAAGACAAAAAAGAAGGATAAAACAAAGAAATACATAAGAATTTATAGAAGAGAAGAGGAAATAAGATAAAACAAAGACATACATAAGGATTTATAGGAGAGAAGAGGAAAGAAAGACACAACAAAGAAATACATCAGAATTTGTAGGAGACGAGGAGAAAAAGAAGATAAAACAAAGAAATATATAAGAATATTTAGGAGAGAAGAGGAAAGAAAGAGAATTCAAAGAAATACATCAGAATTTGTAGGAGACGAGGAGAGAAAGAACATAAAACAATGAAATATATAAGAATATATTAGAGAGAGGAGGAAAGAAAGACAAAACAATGAAATACATAATTATTCATTGGAAGAGAGGAGGAAATAGAATAAAACAAAGACATACATAAGGATTTATAGGAGAGAAGAGGAAAGAAAGACAATTCAAAGAAATACATCAAAATTTGTAGGAGACGAGGAGAGAAAGAACATAAAACAATTAAATATATAGAAATAGGGTTAGGGTTAGGGGTTAGGGGTTAGGAGTTAGGGTTAGGGTTAGGGGTTAGGGGTTAGGGTTAGGGTTTGGGGGTTAGGGTTAGGGTTAGGGGTTAGGGTTAGGGTTAGGGTTTAGGGGTTAGGGTTAGGGTTAGGGGTTAGGTATATGTCTAGATTGCGCTAGTGGCAGGGTATGTTTTGGCAGGGTTTTGGGGTTTACCTTATTATCATAAAATAATGTGTTAGTTAAATAAGGAGTAACTTTAATCTTTGCAATATAAAATAGGGAGTAACTTTAATCTTTGCAATATAGGTTTCGTTTCCTTGCTCTGTGTGGGACCTCTGACTACATTACTTTGGAATGTGTTCTCTTTCACACTATTTTTTTTCACACTACTTTAACTTACAAAAGATTGAGGGACTGATTTTTTTGTATAGTGTTTATCACTTTGGTTTCTTTAATGTTGTTATTGTTCTTTGATTTATGTTTCATTCATCTTTCTTTTTTCATCATTATATTTTATTTACTTTCAATACGTAAATAAACATCCTGCTGCTGCACCTGTAGTCCTTCTCAGATTGAAGACGATACAGTGGAAACTTATCCCAGCTGATTTCCTGTAAGATATAATGTAAAAGAGAAAAATATGATACGAGCTTAGATTATTAGATAACAACTTAGTATATATTTGCCATTGAACATTCAAACTAGACAATCTCGCTTAAGATTATAGTTAAACCATATTTAAACATGTAAATGTGAACAGCCTAGTTGGATAAAAAGAAAACATGTAATATAACCATGCTATTAAAGTGTGCAACTCCATATTCTAGCACATGA